>JXCR01127906.1:0-49103 GCA_002079205.1 Phalaenopsis hybrid cultivar
AATTCTTATGTATTTACTTTGGTAAGACCTCCATGCAAGCAGCCATGGGAGGGATTTCTGGTGGGAAACGGGGCATGTTCATAAATAAGACCAAATTTTTATGTATTTACGTATCTAACATCTAAATTTAATTTTTTTTTAAAATTTGAGTGGTATTTACATGCATACCACTCATTTTTTATGTATATCTAGCATCTAACTTTTCTTTTTTACATTTATATAAAAAAAAATTTTGAAATCATTATTTTAACTTTTATATATTATTTATTTATCATTTAATTAATTCAAGCCAAAATGAGCCGNTGGAAACGGGGGGCATGTACATAAATAAGACCAAATTTTTATGTATTTACCTATCTAGCATCTAAATTTATTTTTATTTTTTAAATTTGAGGGGTATTTACATGCATACCACTCATTTTTTATGTATATCTAGCATCTAACTTTTCTTTTTTACATTTATATAAACAAAAATTTTGAAATCATTAACTTTTATATATTGTTTATTTATCATTTAATTAATTCAAGCCAAAATGAGCCGGATATAATTGAACAAAAGTTTGTTCATGTTTGACTCGTTTATAAATCTCGTGTTCAATTTATTTGCTTAACAAACGAATCAAACATGAATTACTAAACAAGCCAAACAAGAGCTATTCGCGAACGACGAGCTTTTTGACACTCCCATTGTNTATAAATCTTTTGTTCAATTTGTTTGCTTAACAAACAAATCAAACATTAATTACTAAACAAGCCAAACAAGAGCTATTCGCGAACGACGAGCTTTTTGACACTCCCATTGTTGGTCTTGTAAATTTTTTTTATCATAATTACTTTGAATGTTTCAAGCCTCACCAAATTACTGATCCTTTCATTTAGGAATAAAGAGGACAAAAAAATGATCAAATTCGACCTTCAAATGTGGAGAACACTATTCCGACTACTATAATTTAGATTTGCACCCAATTTGGATACTGCCCATGTTCTTAAAATAGAATAAGAGCCTTTAGAGCCTTCTTTTGTTGTCCTAAACTCCATGTATTGACCAGCTTCNATGATCAAATCTTACCTTCAAATGTGGAGAACGCTATTCCGACTACTATAATTTAGATTTGCACCCAATTTGGATACTGCTCTTGTTCTTAAAATAGAATAAGAGCCTTTAGAGCCTTCTTTTGTTGTCCTAAACTCCATGTATTGACCAGCTTCTCATATTCATTTAAGATCATTTTTCCATATCCTCCATATGAGTTTCTCTTATCTTCTTCCTATTGTTGTGAAAGTTGTTGCCCAAGGCATTGAGATATCTCTTATTTTGATGCTAGTTTTCAAAGCTTGGACACATACATGGATACGACATTTCAAATTTTGTTTGCTAGATGTGTCAGGAATAAAACAATTCCGTGATCACCAAGATTTATCAGGCTATCGGTAATGAGCTATAAATGAGAGTTTTTTTTTTCCAATGTATCTCCTTATGTGTAATGGAGAGATTTTCTTTTATATTATCATATTTTCATTAATTATATATATGTATGTTTTAAATTTTTCATCTAATAATTTTTTATAAATGCTTCTTGTTGTATTTATCTCATTATTTGGTTATATACTTTTATTAAAAATAGACTGCATAAAGACTTTGTTGTAATCTCTCAAAGCTTGATAATGAAAAGTTAAAACTGTTGGGCACTTGATGGGGGATTAGATCATGAAGGGGATCATCAATTGACCATCTACTTCAAAGAAATCCTTGAGTGGAAGCCTTCTACGCAAATCAGGAATTAGATTGTGAAGGGATCAAGCGATGAAACTGANATTTCTGAATTTCTTTCTGTCCTGACTTTGACTCTACTGCCTCTAGATGACAAGTGTGCGGGCTACGAAAGTCCCTCTATGGGCTAAAGCAGTCTCGAAGATCCTGTTCAACAAATTCACAAAAGGGGTTGTGAGTCATGATTTTACTTAGACTCAATCAGATCACATTCTTTTTTTCCAACATTCCTCCAATGGCTAGATAACTATCTTTATTGTCTATATTGGCGATATTGTTCTTACAAGAAATGATCTCTCAACATTGGAATCCTTGAATAAAATTCTTCCTAAGTCCTTTGAAATGAAGGATTTGCGATCTCTCTGGTACTTTTTAGGCATGAAAGTCATTCGATCATCTTGGGACATTTGTCTATCTCAGCGCAAATATGTGGTTAATCTCTTGAGAGAGAACAATCTTCTTCAATGTAAACCTATGACTATCCATTTGGATCCCAAATGAAAAATTATCTAACATTCCCAATGCTATGCTAGTCAACAAAACTCATTACCAGCGCCTTGTGGGGAAACTCATCTACCTCGCCCATACTCATCCCGACATATATCACACAGTTTGTATAGTGAGACAATTCATGCATGACCCATACGAGTATCATCTCCAAGCTGTCCACCAGATTCTTCACTGTTTAAAAGGTACATCGGGCTTAGGTTTGTTTTTTTTCTTGTCATACGTCTCAGTCTATTGCTGTTTATACAGATACTGATCGGGTCGGGTCGGTTCATGATTGACGTTACATCCTTAGGATATTGCTCATTTTTATGGGAAAATTTTATCACACGTAAAAATAAAAAATAGTCTGTGGTTGTTCAGAGCAGTGCTGAAGTTGAATTCAGGTTCATGTCCTTAAGGATCTCTGAAGCCCTTTAGTGACGCATTATGCTCCCTGAACTTCGTATACCAACCTCCGTCCCGTTGTAGCTATTCTGTGATAATAAGACCGTCATCAGTATTGCTCACAATCCAATCCAGCATGATCGTATGAAATATGTGGAGATTGACATACACTTGATTAAGGAAAAGATTGAGGTCAGAGAGATTTGTGTTCCTTTTGTGCCCTCCAATGATCAACTAACAAATATCCTTACAAAAATCTTCCTTGTCCTTTGTTCGATGACTTCAAATCTAAGTTGAACATGATTGAAATTTTTGCTTCAACTTGAGGGGGAGTATTAGATTTATTACGTTTATTGGCTTTCCATAGCCATTATTATTTATTAATTCCCCTTACTTTGCATTATGTTGTTTCCTATTTATCTTTATTCTATTTTTATTTCTTTGATTGTGTTTTTATTTATTTCCTTATTTGAGTCAATTGCAATTAGTTTTAAATACCGCTCTTTGTATCAATGAGAAACAAGCTACCTTGATCACCAATTCAATATTATATATTAAGAAAGTGGTCAAAATAGTGATTGTACTTGTAGTGGAAGGGCATTTAGACAAAGATTATTTAAATTGTTCAATTTTGTCACTTGATTCCTCAAATATGATCCAAAATATTCATATGGTTAGAGTCATTGATTAATTTGATGGAAATTAAAGCTTGTTGGAATTGGCAATTGAACCAGGGAACTGTTCCTGTTTTTGCAATAAATTTATGGCATTTTGATTTTAATTAAATGGCTAGACAAAAAACATTTAGATTAACTAAGTACTTAAATCTATGCATCCTAACTTAAAGTTACTTAAATCTATAACCCTTATTTAAAGTTAAAATGTTTTAAAAATATTGGTAGAGAGAGTGGTGAAATTTCTTCTCATTTTGGTCTTTTTTGATGTTCTAATCTAGTGGTAGTATTCTCAATATTTTTGCAAGTATTTGTATTGGTGTATGACTATGGACAGAGAAAACAAGTAATATGTATGGTCCCAATATTTTGATTTAGATTTATTTAATAAATATTTAATTGTCAAATGGCTTGATTTAGAATAATCTGTACTGAGTTGATAAGATATTATTATCGCATCAGTATTATATCGTCTAAATCATATTATTATTTTCTTACATTTTTTATTATATGGAGTTCATTCAATTGAATTTTTGAAGCTTGAATATCTTCTTCTAGTTCAATGTCCAATCTGAGTTGCAAAACCTAGGAAGAAACACAACATTCTACCATTGTCAAAGCCATGGAAGACTCATGTTTTCCTTTTCAGTTGATGTATCTTTAGAGCTAGAATCACCTCTCATACCACATTTTTCTATTAGTTTTCACCTTAAAATTATACGTTCAACTATATCCACAGTTTTTACTATAGTGGTAGTGCCTTTTTATCTTAACTTTGATTTGATTTTCTTCTTACTTTTTCGTACTCTTGCCTTTTCTCATGAGAAATTCTTTGTATGGATCTTCTGGCACTCTCAACCTTAGCTCATTTGATAATTGGGAGAAATTAAACTCGATTATGAAAATAAAGTATTTTTATATGATAAGGTGATAATAATATGGTCATAAGAATATGATAGTGGTCATAATAAAATCAAGGTTTTAGCTTCCTTTTCAATTTTAACATCAATATTAGTCAAATTCAGTATAATCTTAATGATAACTTATATAAAGCAAATCGTTATTTTGACTAGAGTAAAATTTTTAGCTATTTTTATCACGCGGAAAGCTTCAAGTTTCACCAAACATTCTTTGTTTTACATTGGCTTATTATTTCTAAAAAATACCTTCAAAATTGAGGATTTTTTTTATTGACAGTCATTGAATTTACTCATCTCTACTAGTTAGAGGTTTTCCTCCTCTTCAAAGCTTTANACGCGGAAAGCTTCAAGTTTCACCAAACATTCTTTGTTTTACATTGGCTTATTATTTCTAAAAAATACCTTCAAAATTGAGGATTTTTTTTATTGACAGTCATTGAATTTACTCATCTCTACTAGTTAGAGGTTTTCCTCCTCTTCAAAGCTTTAACTAATCCATCATTTAAGAATAATGCTCTCACATTTATTTTCCAAAACCCCAAATGTTGAAATCATTACTCTCAATAAACTTCTCAAACTCATCTTTGGTAGGTGTCAATTAATGACATCATTATGTCATTTCTTAAAATGACATTTCTACGGCTAAACCTGTGATAGACTTATAAGAAGGAAAATAATACCTATGTGGCTAATGTAATTTAATTACTTGTAATAAAATAATTTTATCTTTAGTTGAGAAGCACAACATTATAGAACTTTGAAGGCTATGATAGACTCATATGCGTGTTCCTCTACTATTGATATTGCTTCAGAGCTAGATTAATCTCTCATATCACCTTTTTCCTTGAGTTTTACCTATAAAAATAATTGTTCCTTACCCACTTGATTTGTGTAGAGATGGGTGATTAGGATTTAGTAGGATTCCCAAGAATACCCTTGCTATTATACATACAATTTATGCAAATATGATATATTTATTGATATTGTAAACAAAAAAGTAGAAGTTGGTTGAGATCGAGCGATTCATGAGCTTTGTTGCTTCCAATGGTATGCATGCTTTTAATATTGTCGAGTTTGGTAAATGAACCGCCGAGTACTTTTCAAAGATGATGTAGTCAAGTAGGCTATGGGTGCATTATTCTTAATGACTTTCATTTTATGGGAGAGTGGCCAATATGGTTTCGTTTGATGGGAACATTGTTAAGGNTGGTTGTGATCAAGCGATTCATGAGCTTTGTTGCTTCCAATGGTATGCATGCTTTTAATATTGTCGAGTTTGGTAAATGAACCGCCGCGTACTTTTCAAAGACTATGTAGTCAAGTAGGCTATGGGTGCATTATACTTAATGACTTTCATTTTATGGGAGAGTGGCCAATATGGTTTCGTTTGATGGGAACATTGTTAAGGTATCAAAATGACCTCCGTGCAAAATTATTTGGGATTGATTCAATTAAAATTAGAAGCGTTTGAGGATTAAATTGACATTTTTATAAACTCTATGACCAAACTGACCTCTGTGCAAAGAGTTAGGGACCATTTTAACACTTTTTCCCCTTCATAAATGATACACAACATGCTGTCTACATGAATACTAATTTGTCTCGGTTAAAATTCACGCGATTTCATTTTGAACTTTAGGATAAATCCAAAGGAAAAACAAACTTCGAAGTTGCTATGCCAATGCTGGACTCTTCAGGAGAGCTGAATCCAAAGGAGCTGCTCAGCTGTTCTGTTCGGAACAACTCCATTGAAGCCGGCAAAGAAACTTTAACCGAGACCACAAACCAAGCCGAAGAACCACAGCCCGAACCGGCTCACAAAGAGTCTGCCATTTCAGGTCAAGATAAGCTCCTCAAGAAGCCAGATAAGATCCTTCCATGCCCGCGTTGCAACAGCATGNTGAACAACTCCATTGAAGCTGGCAAAGGAACTTTAACTGAGACCACAAACCAAGCCGAAGAACCACAGCCCGAACCGGTTCACAAAGAGTCCGCCATTTCAGGTCAAGATAAGCTCCTCAAGAAGCCAGATAAGATCCTTCCATGCCCGCGTTGCAACAGCATGGACACCAAGTTCTGTTATTACAATAATTACAATGTCAACCAACCAAGACACTTTTGTAAAAACTGCCAAAGATATTGGACAGCAGGGGGATCAATGCGAAACGTTCCCGTCGGTGCCGGAAGACGTAAAAACAAGCACACTTTGTCCGGCTACTGTCATACATTGATCACACCTGATTCACTCCCATCAGTTCAAACGGACGTTCCTGATTCAATCGACCCTAAACCACCATCTCCCTTAAACTGCAACACCACCATATTAAAATTTGGACCAGATGCTCCTCCCTGCGAATCCATTGCCTCCATGCTAAACCTTGCAGAGCAGAACTTGGAGCTGACAGAGAGTAGAGATGAAACTTCATGTTCATCAGCCTCCAAGCCAGAAGAAAATGGCTTCCCTGAAAACTCCATGAATTCTTACATTAATGGAATCACACCCTTTCCTCACTTCCAGTATTTCCCAGGTCCTCTTCTCGCATTTCCCTTCGGTCCAGGATGGAACAATGCTCCTGTCACAGGTCAGGAGAATGGCTTCCTAACACTGATGCCGCCATTGTTGACTTCTCCAGCTTTCTGTCCTCCCCTTCCATTCCCATTCTGGAGCTGGACTGGTAAACCATGGAATCCACCATGGTTGATATCATCATCATCTTCTTCTTCTTCTTCCACAATCACCACTCATTGTTCTGGAAATGCTTCTCCAACCTTGGGCAAGCATTCCAGGGAGGAGAATTCAGAGAAATCTTTATGGATTCCGAAGACGCTGAGAATCGACGATCCAGTCGAGGCGGCGAAGAGCTCCATCTTTGCCACTCTTGGCATCAAACCCATGGAAGCTTGTACCTTCAAATCCTTCTCATCAAAGAATGAAAATGGAGCAGAAGATGGCTCCAACACCTCACAAGTACTGCTTGCCAATCCAGCTGCAACGTCTCGGTCTCAATCCTTCCAGGAAATTACATTGTAAGTGAGCTACTGATTCCATCCAGAAATTTGTGCTTCAGATTGCTGTAATTATACCTTCTATAAGTACTGTAATTTAGCTGCATGAAGGAGTGCCGCCTTTGGGGGTCATCTCTGCAATTTTGGAAGGGTTTATGATGTAAATTTTGGTAATAATGGTACATAAATGTTATTGTCATGGTTTGGAATAATTTTTAGTTGAGATTCAAGGTATTATTTTTCTGCTTTATGAGATGTCAATTAAAATATAAATTGCAAGTTTAATTAAATATAAATTAGTTCAAATGATTTAATAAATAATAAAAATTAATCTTTTTTACATAATAAAAAATAAGATAAAAATATTAATTATTGAATTGTTTAATTTATTTACGCTAAAATAATCTGATGATTGAATAAAAGTTTATCTACGTCCAGCTTATTTATAAATCAAATTAAAAAAAAAAAAATTATTTACGTCTTAGCGATGTAGGGTAAAAATTATTTCGTTCAGACGTCACCGGCAGTCATGTCGTTCGACAATGACGTGTATGACGATGTAACTGCCGATGATTGGCCGTCTGAACGGAATATTTTCTTCCAATTCAGGCTCAATGAGAAACATATTTTTCTACTACTAATAAATAATAAAAATAAGCTTTAACACTCTTTAAAAATATTTACACATTTACCTATTAATTAAATGTAATAAATAATGTGAGATCATACCAATTAACTACTGAAAACCATTTGTCGTTGCTAACAGTTCGAAGTCAATGCAATTTGCATTTTTTCCAAGGTCCGTTGTGCAAAAAAAAAAATCCAAAAAGAGTTTCCGTTGCCGGGACTCGAACCCGGGTCTCTCGGGTGAGAGCCGAGTATCCTAACCAACTAGACTACAACGGATTTGTGATTATAATTGTTATAATAAGTATTTAAATTATGTATTTATTTATTTAAATATTAGTTTTTCCACATGATCAAAATTTTTCAAAAAAAGAAAAAAAGAAAATTAATAAATTTAAAATAATTTGATAGTGATATATAATATTTGATTATAATTAAAATATTACACAATATAAAATAATCTTATTGTTAATTCTTTTTTTTCTAAATGATGCAAAATATGCTATTTAAATTCTTAGACCTACAAAGAGATTCTAGACTTGTTTTTAAAAATTAAAGACATTATTTAGATGATTACATACAGACCATCTGAAATATTGATATTTACAAACAGCTGCCTGTGTATTTTTTTTCAAGTTACTGAAGTGATGTATTTACGCATGTCATGATCAAAATATAGAGAATTTGATAAAAAAGAAAAATAATGGTTGAAATTTTATTGTTAATTTTGATATTCGAGCGGGAATTTGTAAAATGGATGACATGGGGTGGTTGATTGTAAATAGAAAATTTCATGTGGTCAGTTTTTATAAATAATGAAACAAATATATGCCCAAAAAAACAGAAATTTAATTTTATTTTACTTGCACATCACTCATTTCTTATATATTTACATATCAAATATCTAAATTTCAAATATATATAAATGAGGTGTATTTCAATTTTTAAAAGTTAAAATGATTATATATATTTATATATATATATTGTAATATGAAAGATTTGAATCTTATAAATGTAAAAATTTAAGTTTAGGAGCAAGAGGTTTAAATACATGAGAATTAGGTCTTATGTATGTAAATGCCCCTAACTTTCTTAATTTTTAATGATAAATTATTTTTAGCGGTGCTTTTTCAGGAACTTAGGGAGCATTTGGGGTGGCGGTGCAGTGGCTGTTTGGTGTCGTAACCCGATTTTTTTTACTTTGACAAAACTGTGTTTTGTCTACATTCTCAAAAAGACTGCGACCCGACTTTATAAAAAAACTAAAAAACAAAATTGTAATTGCCGCCGCAGCTTCTTCTTCAACAACTTTATAACTATTTCTTCAAACGGCTGCAACTGTCCCAAACAGATCCTTAGTGTCTGTTTGTGATAAATTTTATCTACTTTGAGTTTCAGATCATCATCATAATTCTATTTAGTGGCCTGCTTTTTAAAAAAATTATGCAAACATAATTTTCTAAAAAAGTTGTTTTTTTCACTACACACTCACACTGCTCTAAATAGTCAAAATGTATAAATATATTGTAATAAACTAAACATTTGATAAATAATAAAGAATGCAAATCATTTTCTAAAATGACTTCATATTGTAATTATGGAAGGACTTATAATTACATTTTTGTCCTCCCTTTTTAATAATCATTAAAAAAAAACCGAAGTTAATCTTGAACAGTGATTAATATTTAAATATATAACGCATCATTTAAGCTATTTTAAGCAAGTAAAATATCCAATAAGATCACTGAGAAATGAACATGAAATGAAAAATCATAAATGTTAATAATAAGTCCTTAAAAGGGCATTTACATAAATACCACTCAATTCTTATCTATTTACATATCTAACACTTAAAACATTATGCTTTTACATTTTAGACACTCAAATCTTTTATAACACGTAAAAACATTACGCTTTTACATAAATACCACTCAATTACAGGTGTTATTGTGTTCTGGGAATATTCCCAGTGTTATAATAACACATTAACACATCAATAATACTGTAATAACACACAATAACACCTGAATAACACGAGGGGAATATTCTCTTGTGTTACCGGGCCGATTACCTTCACGGCGTAATTTCATTAGACTCTGCACGTAACTCTGATATAACATTTTTTCATGCCACACTTGTCTGACAATAAAAAGGTTTCTTGTAAATTGAAAAAAAAAAATAAATAAATAAGGAAAATATCAAATTTATTATCAGAGGCAAATTAGTAAAGATAAATATTAAAGCTTTTGAGTTTACATTTCACTTAGACTTATAATTCCTACTATGAACTCATAACTTGATCATCAAACTCCCCCAATAGACTCCAAAAAGCATTCATAAATATAAAAATGTCACCAACTCATATGGTATATTTGCAATTTACAATTGTCAAAGCTTAATTGTTTTTCTTAATAATTTCTATGGCCAAACTCATACCTTTGGCTTTGGCCCCTTCGATTCATTGACTTAAAAAGAGAGAATTGAAGTTTCGGGGTTAGATGTGTAATTGCATAAAAATTGAGCGGTCTGTATGTGTTGAATTCTTTTAGGACATAGGATTTCTAGAAGGAAGATGTGGAAGAAGATGGTTGATGTGTTGCTAGAACTCGAATTTTGATTTTCTTTTCGAAATATTTTTGATAGTAAGAAATAATTCAAAGGTTTTTTTTTTGGTTTGATAAAAAAAAATTATAAAATTAAATCCCATAAGAGATACTACGTCTGTTCATGATTTTTTGATAAAAATATTGCGATGTGGATGTCAGCGATGCCATAAATAAGAATAAACGTATGATAAAAATATTGTGATGTGGACATCAGACGATTCCATAAGTAAGAATAGATGTGGAGTTACAGGTTAATTCAACCCTTTTGGTAAATAGACTCGGTTCGACCACTTTGGTGACCATCTCGACATACGAACTCAGTTTGACCACTTTGACATGTGAACTTAATTCAATCCCTTCAACAGATGAGCTCCGTTTGAGAGTACTCACATGTAGTAGGTTTGCTAGAGTTCGAGAGTACTAATTATTTCAAGCGACCCTTCTTTGAATAAAAGCAATTTAGGTAAGTTTGGGTCAACTACAGTTTATTAATAAGTTGTTGATAAGCTGCAGAAAAATAATCTTTTGTTCAAAAAACTGTGGTGGCTATTGCAATTTTTTTTTTTTTTTGAAAAAGCCAGATCACAGTTTTTCAGCTGTCATCGAACCTAGTCAGGAACAGTGTGAAAATGTTGATTTCAGCGGTTTGAAAACACAACTTTTTGAATAAACTATCAGAACGTAATTTGCCCAAACAGTCCTGAGTGCGATTTCAAAACACAACGCACCAAAGAAGCACGAGTCAACAAAAATTAAATGTGCAAATCTTGAGTTTCCAACATTAGCAAACATATGAATGCCAAAAAAAACATAAGAGAACTTCAGAAAACATGAAGAAAGAACTTCACCTCTTTGTTAAAAACATTCAAAAGTTCAATTAAAACCCTAACTTGATAGAAATCTTAAAGAAAACTCCTTATAAAAGCTCCAAAAAGTAACTTTTATCACCACTTATAATACTGCAAGATTTATATTCTTTTGTGAACATAAATCTTAAAATTTCTATCCCAAAAAACTCTTCCCTCTCATAACTTTCTTCTCACTGCCTATGTTGCTCCAACACCTAAGAAATCAATGAAGGGCAACTTCATCTCCTCTCTGTCATGGCTGGCCACTGTTTCTGCTGCTGAAGTTTCAGACTTCCCATCAGACCAACCTAACAAATTTCAATGGAAAACAATACTGAGATCAATCAAAATCAAATATAAATGGCTTCTGTAAAGATAAATCTTGAGATCGAAGCTCACCAATGAGTAATGAAGGTCCTGCAAACCTATAACTGTTGNACAAGTACTGCTTGCCAATCCAGCTGCAACGTCTCGGTCTCAATCCTTCCAGGAAATTACATTGTAAGTGAGCTACTGATTCCATCCAGAAATTTGTGTTTCAGATTGCTGTAATTATACCTTCTATAAGTACTGTAATTTAGCTGCATGAAGGAGTGCCGCCTTTGGTGGTCATCTCTGCAATTTTGGAAGGGTTTATGATGTAAATTTTGGTAATAATGGTACATAAATGTTATTGTCANGGAGCTACTGATTCCATCCAGAAATTTGTGCTTCAGATTGCTGTAATTATACCTTCTATAAGTATTGTAATTTAGCTGCATGAAGGAGTGCCGCCTTTGGGGGTCATCTCTGCAATTTTGGAAGGGTTTATGATGTAAATTTTGGTAATAATGGTACATAAATGTTATTGTCATGGTTTGGAATAATTTTTAGTTGAGATTCAAGGTATTATTTTTCTGCTTTATGAGATGTCAATTAAAATATAAATTGCAAGTTTAATTAAATATAAATTAGTTCAAATGATTTAATAAATAATAAAAATTAATCTTTTTTACATAATAAAAAAATAAGATAAAAAAATTAATTATTGAATTGTTTAATTTATTTACGCTAAAATAATCTGAACATGATTGAATAAAAGTTTATCTGCATGCAGCTTGTTTATAAATCGATTTTTTTTAATAAATATTCGAGTCTTAGCAATGTAGGGTAAAAATTATTTCGTTCGGACGTCAATGACGTGTATGACGCTGCAGCTGACGATGATTGACCGTCTGAACATAATATTTTCTTTCAATTCAGGCTCAATGAGAAACATATTTTTCTACTAATTAATAATAAAAGTAAGCTTCAACACTCTTTAAAACTATTTACATATTTATTTATTTATTAAATTTAATAAATAATGTGAGATCATACCAATTAACTACTGATGATTTTTATATTTATAATATTATTATATGAAATGTCAATATTAAGTTTGTGTAATTTCGAGTAAATTCCAAAGGTGACATGTGAAAACAAGGAACCATTTGTCGTTGCTGACAGTTCTAAGTCTGCAATTTGCATATTTTTCAAGGCCCGTTGTGCAAAAAAAACCAAAAAAATATTCCGTTGCCGGGACTCGAACCCGGGTCTCTCGGGTGAGAGCCGAGTATCCTAACCAACTAGACTACAACGGATTTGTGTTTTTATATGTTATAAATTATAAATAAATATTTAAATAATCAAATAATTTATTTATCAGCAAAATAAATTTAAAATAATTTGATAGTGATATATAATATTTGATTATAATTAAAATATTACAAAATATAAAATAATCTTATTGTTAATTTTTTTTCTAAATGATGCAAATTATGCTATTTAAATTCTAAAACCTACAAAGAGATTCTAGAATTTTTTCTTAAAAATTAAAGACATAATATAATTTTTGAGATGATTACACATACAGACCATCCGAAATATTGATATTTACAAACTAGCTGTCGTATTTTTTTTAAAAAATTACTGAAGTGATGTATTTACGCATGTCATGATCAAAATATAGAGAATTTGATAAAAAATGAAAAGTATTAGTTGAAATTTTATTGTGAATTTTGATATTCGAGTGAGAATTTGTAAAATTGATGACATGGTGCATTTAGGGCGGCGGTGCAGTGGATGTTTGGTGTCGTACCGCCGTTATTTTTTTACTTTGACAAAACTGTGTTTTGTCCACATTCTCAAAATGTCTGTGACCTGACTTTCTAAAAAACCTAAAAAACAAAATTGTAATTGCCGCCGCAGCTTCTTCTTCAATAACTTTATAGCTGCAGCTGTACCAAACAGATCCTTAGTGTCTGTTTGTGATAACTTCTATCTGCTTTGCGTTTCAGATCATCATCATAATTCTATTTACGGATCTGCTTTCTAAGAAGTTATGTAAACATAATTTTCTAACACTACACACTTACACTACTCTAAATAGTCGAAATGTATAAAATTATTTTAATAAACTTAACATTTGATAAATAATAAAGAATGCAAATCATAATGATTTTAAATTTTGCTTCATGAAATAGATTTCTAAAATGACTTCATATTGTAATTATGGAAGGACTTATAATTACATTTTTGTCCTCCCTTTTTAATAATCATTACAAAAAAAACCGAAGTTAATTTTGAACAGTAATTAATATTTAAATATATAAAGCATCATTTAAGCTATTTTAAGCACGTAAAATATCTAATAAGATCACTGAGAAATGAACATGAAATGAAATATCATAAATGTTAATAATAAGTCCTTAAAAGGGCATTTACATAAATACCACTCAATTCTTATCTATTTACATATCTAACACTTAAAACATTACGCTTTTACATTTTAGACCCTCAAATCTTTTATAACACGTAAAAACATTAAGCTTTTACATAAATACTACTCAATTACATGTGTTATTGTTTGTTATTCAGGTGTTATTGTGTTTTGGGATAATTCCCAGTGTTATAATAACACATTAACACATCAATAATACTGTAATAACACACAATAACACCTGAATAACACGAGAGGAATATTCTCTTGTGTTACCGGACTGAAGACCTTCACGAAGTAATTTCATTGGACTCCGCACGTAACTCTAACATAATATTCTTTCTTGCCACACTTTTCTGACAATAAAAAGGCTTCTTGTAAATTGAAAAAAATAAATAAATAAGGAAAATATCAAATTTATTATCAGAGGCAAATTAGTAAAGATAAATATTAAAGCTTTTGAGTTTACATTTCACTTAGACTTATAATTCCTACTATGAACTCATAACTTGATTGCTAAACCCCACCAATAGACTCCAAAAAGCATTCATCATTATAAAAATGTCACCAAGTTATATGGTATATTTGCAATTTATAGTAACTTCTATGGCCAAACTCATACCTTTGACTTTGACCCCTTCGATTCATTGACTTAAAAAGAGAAAATTGAAGTTTCGAGGTTAGATGTGTAATTGCATAAAAATTGAGTGGTCTGTATGTGTTGAATTCTTTTAGTTATAGGATTTTAGAAGGAAGATGTGGAAGAAGATGATTGATGTGTTGCTAGAACTCGAATTTTGATTTTCTTTTCGAAATATTTCGGATAGCAAGAAATAATTCAAAGGTTTTTTTTTTTGTTTGATAAAAAAAATTATAAAATTAAATCCCATAAGAAATACTACGTCTGTTCATGATTTCTTGATAAAAATATTGCGATGTGGATGTCAGACGATGTCATAAATAAGAATAAACGTATGATAAAAATATTGTGATGTGGACATCAGACGATGCCCCATGTAAGAATAGACGTGAAGTTGTAGTTTAATTCAATCCCTTTGGTAGATAGACTCAATTCGACCACTTTGGTGACCATCTCGACATACGAACTCAGTTAGACCACTTTGACATGCGAGCTTAATTCAACCCCTCCAACAGATGAGCTCCGTTTGAGAGTACTCACAAGTAGTAGGTTTGCTAGAGTTTGAGAGTACTAAATTGTTTCAAGCGACCCTTCTTTGAATTAAAGCAATTTAGGCAAGTTTAGGGCAACTAAAACTTATTAATAAGCTGTTGATAAGCTACTGAAAAATAATCTGTTGTTCAAAAAACTGTAGTGACTATTGCAATTTTTTTTTTTTTTTGAAAATGCCAGATTGCAGCTGTAAAACTGTCATCGAACCTAGTCAGGAACAGTATTAAAATGTTGATTTCAGCGGTTTGAAAACACATATTTTGAATAAACTACCAGAACACAATTTACCCAAATAGTCCTGGGTATGATTTCAAAACACAACGCACCAAAGAAGCTCGAGTCAACAAAAATTAAATTTGCAAATCTTAAGTTTCCAACATTAGCAAACCTTATAGCCCTAACTCTCACCATATGGATGCCAAAAAAACATAAGAGAACTTCAGAAAACATGAAGAAAGAACTTCACCTCCTTGTTAAGAACATTCAAAAGTTCAATAAAAACCATAACTTGATAGAAATCTTAAAGAAAACTCCTTAAAAAAGCTCCAAAAAGTAACTTTTATCACCACTTGTAATACTGCAAGTTTTATATTCTTTTGTGAACATAAATCTTAAAATTTCTATCCCAAAAAACTCTTCCCTCTCATAACTTTCTTCTCACTGCCTATGTTGCTCCAACACCTAAGAAATCAATGAAGGGCAACTTCATCTCCTCTCTGTCATGGCTGGCCACTGTTTCTGCTGCTGAAGTTTCAGACTTCCCATCAGACCAACCTAACAAATTTCAATGAAAACAATACTAAGATCAATCAAAATCAAATATAAATGGTTTCTGTAAAGATAAATCTTGAGATCGAAGCTCACCAATGAGTAATGAAGGTCCTGCAAACCTATAACTGTTGAGGAAAAGAGAAAGGTGGAAGCTTTTTGAGCTACTGAACTCATCCCTGTAATCATTCTTCTCCTCCATTTTTACAGAGGAGACGAAAGAAGAAGATGAAGACTTTCTCCTTTTATGAGCATCAGAATTCTCTCTCTGTCTTCTCGCCATTATCACATGCCACTGATTCTTTACAGCATTATCAGTTCTTCCTGGAAACAGTCTGCAGATGAGCGCCCATTTGTTGCCATAGAACTTGTGAGCTGAGAGAAGCCTTTCTTCTTCCTCCTCAGTGAAGGCCTTTCTGTTTATTCTTGGATCCAACTGGTTAAACCATCTTAATCTGCAGCTCTTGCCTGCAACAAAGTTTGTTTAAAGTTCTGAATTTTAGCCTTTTAAGCTCACTTTCTATCTAAAAATTCAAAATTTAAGCATTTTTTTAATATATATTTACCTTTTTTTTTTCATTTTAAAGCTATTAGTGTTTGCATTAAAAATCTCAGTTTTAAAAAATACTGATATTCATTGGAGGTATAAACAGCATTAATTGCGGAATTCTGACACTGCTTATTGGCTTTTAACTTATTAAGCTCATTTTCTATCCAAAATCATTAATTTTAATCGATTTGTTCAATATTATATTCCTCTCTATATTAAAAAAATAATATTACATCAATCTTAAAGCAAATCTCTTCCCCTAATTCATGGGAGAAAACCATTAATTAGAAATAATTTGCAGTTAAAAATCAATTTTTTTATGCACAAAATCAAAATTTGAAAGTAATGGATAAATATTAGTGATAAAAAAAACCTGATCTTCCATCAAGCTTTTCTGCAATGAGATTCCAGTTTTGAGGGCCATACTGAGCAACAAGCTCCTTAAGCCTAGCATCTTCTGCAGGTNCTTCATTTTAAAGCTATTAGTGTTTGCATTAAAAATCTCACTTTTAAAAAATAATGTTATTCATTGGAGGTATAAACAGCATTAATTGCGGAATTCTGACACCGCTTATTGGGTTTTAACTTATTAAGCTTATTTTCTATCCAAAACATTAATTTTAATCGATTTGTTCTATATTATATTCCTCTCAATCAAAATATAATAATATTACATCAATTTTGAAGCAAATCTTATGCTTTCTTCTAAAAAAATATCTATAATTCATGGGAGAATACCATTAATTAGAAATAATTTGCAGTTAAAAATCATTTTTTTATGCACAAAATCAAAATTTTAAAGTAATGGATAAATATTAGTGATAAATAAACCTGATCTTCCATCAAGCTTCTCTGCAATGAGATTCCAGTTTTGAGGGCCATACTGAGCAACAAGCCCCTTAAGCCTAGCATCTTCTGCAGGTCTCCAATGGCCTCTCACACAGAGCTTCGAATTCACACCACCATGCTCCCTACTTTCTACCTCCTCTCCGAGAAGAGCTTCAAGCTCCCAACTTTGCCTCTTCTTCTTCTCCTCAGATGGACAAAAAGCTTCATTGCTTCTTGCACCCATATCTAAACTGAGAGGCCGGAAGCAAAGAGAGAGAGAGAGAGAGACAGATAGAGAGAGAGAGAGGAGAGTGATTAATGAGTTGTTTCAGTTTTAACAAAGNACCTCAGATGAACAAAAAGCTTCATTGCTTCTTGCACCCATATCTAAACTGAGAGGCCGGAAGCAGAGAGAGAGAGAGAGACAGATAGAGAGAGAGAGAGGAGAGTGATTAATGAGTTGTTTCAGTTTTAACAAAGGAAGCAGCTTTAGCCTTGCAGTTCGGAGGCAATGAATGCGCTGAACTTCGAGGGAGCTGCAGGAGTAGAAACAGGGGAAGGGGGGAGAGAGAACGGCATCGGGAAGCGTAACACTGTCTCTCTCTATCTCTCTCTTTCTCTCTCTTCTGTGCTCTCTTCTCAGTTCTTAAAGTTCTCTGCTCGGTGTAGTACAGAAGATGGGATTAAAGAAGAAGAGAGGTTTGGAAGGGCAGCGCTCGTGTGATTTGGGAATATGGTCTGTTCATCAGATCATATGTAAGATGCTCTTTCTGTCTGGTTTCTTCTGTAAAATAATGCGAGAAATATAAATAAGTAATTAAATATCATAGGATTTATATGATTTGGCATAAATTTATTTATAATCCTTTATATATTTAATTATGATATATCAATTAAGAATGTTTTAAATATAGAAATTAACATATATTTAAATCTCCTTAAATTAGAAAAATAATCATATAATTAGATCTGCTCAAATTAGATTATCTAATATCTATCTTTGTAATAAAGATAATTTTAAATTTACAACTATTGGATTTTAATACTTTTCATAGCAAACTTCCTCTTATCTCTAAGTTTAAGATAAGTGAGAGATGATTAAAATGAGCTCTAACATGATAACGACAGTGTCAAGATGATTGCTTACGTACCATCTTCTCTTGAAGAGATCAACCTCGCGCTGTTCTTCAGAATACTCGAATGTACAATTAATCGTGAGATCGGATATTCGCTAAACTTTTACAAAAAAGTGAACTTTTGGACTGGTAATACATTTGTGAGCATGTTTGATGTATTCTCCTTAATATATATCTTATTCCATAAAATATTATCATCATTAATCAAGTGTCGAACAAAACCTTACCTAGCATCAATGTGTTTGGAATGAGCACGATGAATTTATGACCAAGAGAATCACCAGGGGCAGACTTAAGTAGGGTCTAAGGGGGAAATTGCCCATCTCAAATTCAAAATTTTATTAATATAAGAGGGTCATTTGGTCTTTTGTCCCTCCTGAAATATCCATCTTGCCCATTTCTTTTTCTTTCTTTGCTCTAAC
This sequence comes from Phalaenopsis hybrid cultivar, assembly GCA_002079205.1. Taxonomy (NCBI): domain Eukaryota; kingdom Viridiplantae; phylum Streptophyta; class Magnoliopsida; order Asparagales; family Orchidaceae; genus Phalaenopsis; species Phalaenopsis hybrid cultivar. The sequence goes on from JXCR01127906.1 coordinate 18,983, forward strand.
CCCTCCAATATTCGGTCTAGGGGGCAAACTGTCGCCCTCAAAAAAGAGGTTGGCTCCCCCCTTGTATCACAATTTGACTATCACATAAGACCGCCAGAGACTCGTGATCAACTCCCAAGTCATCCAATAGACATTGCATCTATTTCACTTCCTTCGCCACCTCTATGATTATTATGTACTCAAGCTTCGTAATAGACAAAGTAACAATAGACTGAATAACTGTTCTCCAACAGATTGAACCTCCTGCCAATATGAAAAAAAACCGATTGTAGACTAGCACCTATCAATATCAGCTGCATAATCTGAATCAATATAACCTACATATAAATCAGTAATAAATGTACGTCTTTTAAACACCAAGCCAACATCAACAATTCCCTTAATTTATTTTAGAATATTCTTCACAATGTGCTAATGAAAGAATTTGCTCGCAATATCAACAACTTGTGCAATGTCTGTTTTAACATAAATCATGTAATACATCAGATTTTTCACTACACTAGCATAAATAACCGATCACATATATTTTCTCTCTCGATCATCTTTAGGACACTGATCCGAAGTCAACTGAAAGTGAGATGCAATGGATAGACTAACAGCCTTGCTCAAGTCATTAACCTCAAACTTCTTCAGCACATTTTGAATATTTGCTATTTCCAAAAGTCAAACATTTCCAGGCGCTTTGTCTCTGAGAATTTTTATGCGTAGAATTATGTGAACACTATTTTCATATATTTTTTTTATCTAAATATTTTAAAATTCAAATTTTTTTAAAGTAATTTTTTCCATCACAAGATGTAGTTTGAGATGAAGCCCATCAGAACTTTTTTATAATGAACAATTTATTTTTATCTTTGTATGTCTTAAGCTTTTTGTTTTTTTGAATAAAAACAATATTTTTTTATGAGGAGTTCATTATCAATTTATATCATGATGAAGATGTACATGTAAATTTTATGTTTAAATTTTTTAATATAGGTGAAAATATATTCATATATAATTGATGAGTTGGCACTTACCTATCATCTAAATACTTTAAGTTGAACATAACTTTGAAAATTATATATTTAATTCCTATATACATTCATACATATACATACATACATACATATGCATACATATATACATATACCTACATATACATACATATACATACATACATATATATACATACATACATATATATATATATATATATATATATCTATATATATNACATACATACATACATACACACACATACATACATATAGATGTATACATACATACACACACATACATACATATAGATGTATACATACATATATATAGATATATATATACATATATACATATATATACATCTATACATACATATATGTATATACATATATACATCTATACATACATATATAGATATATGTATATATATAGATGTATACATGTGTATATATATATATATATATATATATATATATATATATATAAAGAGAGAGAGAGAGAGAGAGAGAGAGAGAGAGAATTAATTAAAATTTTAAGAAAATGCAATTACAAGTACTATTGAATCCCATACTTCTCTTAACCAAGTAACTCATTAAGTTTTTTTGTCATATTAATTAAATGTAATTTTGGTATTGATTTTAAATGAATTAAATACTTCAAACCTTAATATTTTAGACTGGAATTTTAATTTTATTTTTACAAATCTCATACATATTTTATCAATAAAATTTTTAAAATTTACATAATAAACTATGCATATAATAAGAATGCAAATAAAAGTAAAAAAAAGAGAGGTGTATGAGCACAATATTAACTTAGACATAGATTAATAGTCATCCTCTCGCTGCGTAGTTGACCAAGCAAGTTCGATGAGGACACTCAGCGAGACATTCGTCCCTTGTGAACTTAAGTGAATGTTTAATAAGCTCATATTTTTTCCTTTCACTCCCATAAGATTGTATTTCAAGCATGCATGAATAATGAATAATAGAGTATAAAGGAACAGCGAAAGAAAATTTTCATATTGATAGGAGTTTTTGAGTTATCAAAGTTGTCATCAGAGATCTAAAAATGACAACCTACTCTTTCATTCTCCTCGTAGGAAGGAAGACGAAATATTAGCCCTAGCATCGATGACAATCCCCCGCTTCAATGACCAAAACACGCATATGCTTTATTGGTGATGACAAATTTTGATAGTTTCATGACATCAAAACATCAATGTCATTGGTGCTAAAGAGTGGGAATTATTTGCGACTATGGGCTTTGATGTTATGAGTACTACAGTATCAATGTGTTCGATGATTGTGAATGTCAATGTTATTGCAGATGTTAGATGTTGATGTTGTTAGCGATGATTGATTGCAATAATGTTGATGATGACAACCATTACTATGTGTTTAATATAAGGAAATAAGAATATTTTGGCCCATTTTTTTCTTTATATTTCCCAATCTATTAATGTAAATACTCATAGCCCAAGTCATTGCATTTAATTGAATACCATAGCATTTAATAAATTAATAATTAATATTTTTAATATTTACAACTGAATTAATTAAAAATTAAGAAAAGACAAAATTTTCCTGAATTTATTATATATATATATANGAAAAATCAGTTTATTGTTTTAAAATTAGTCATTAGCCCTCAATTAAGAATTAATTAATCAAATTAAAAGACTTAATGACAAGTGATTAAGAATAAAAACACTCTCTAATACATTATTTTTAACTAGAACAGCCAAGGTTTTTGCATGCGCTACTTTGTTAATAAAAAGTGGGACCCACTAAGGAGATAATAACCCCATGGACCGGTCAAGAGACAAATTGGCAAGTATGATGCACCATTNGTTTTAAAATTAGTCATTAGCCCTCAATTAAGAATTAATTAATCAAAATTTAAAGACTTAATGACAAGTGATTAAGAATAAGAACACTCTCTAATACATTATTTTTAACTCTAGAACAGCCAAAGTTATGGCATGCGCTACTTTGTTAATTAAAAAGTGGGACCCACTAAGGAGATAACACCCCCATGGACCGGTCAAGAGACAAATTGGCAAGTATGATGCACCATTTATAATTTATTATTAGTCAATATCAAAGGGGATGGATACAAATAAATATTTTATATGTGTTATAATTATATATTTGCANTTATAATTATTATTAGTCAATATCAAAGGGGATGGATACAAATAAATATTTTATATGTGTTATAATTATATATTTGCAAAATTATAAAGTGTGAAAATCGCGACATTGATGAAAAGATCGCGACGTTGATGTCTGACGGCACTTAGAAAGAAGAATGAACTTGCGTCCTGACGAATAATAATTACCATCTATGATAGTTGTCCCTCCCTAGAAGGAAAAAAATATTACGTCCAGATTCCGGACGTAAGCTGCGTCTGGCTTACGACTGCGATCCATTAGAGGTTTTTTTTTTCTCTTTCGCTCCTTTCGGTGAATCGCAACCGCTGTCCTGATGTAACATTTTTTCCCCTAGATAGACTAGTTTGTCTTCTCGGGAGACAAACATCTAGGCGCTTTAGCAGGTAGGCTCAGTTGATCCAACTTCGATAGGCTGGCTCAATTCTGACACTCTGGCAGGTGGGCTCGGTTCTGACAACTTGGTAGGTGGGCCTAGTTAATGAAAGTGGTCTGATTTCCGAAAATGACGTATGAGACTCGAAAGACTGTTGGCCTCCACTCCATGTAAAATACCTTGTTTAAGTATATAACTATACTTTGCATACATTTAGCAAGAGTTGTATTATTTATTTGATGTTAAAGATTTTAGAGCTATGTATGTAAATATAACATTTTAGTTGTTGAATATGTAAATATAAATGTCCTCTTTTTAGATGTTAGATGGTACATTTACAATATTTTATATTTTATATCAAATAATATGTTATTATGCTTCTCCTAATAGTGAGCTCGCTTGTACTCATAAATTTAAGCTCGAGCTCGAGCTCGAGCTCTATCCCGTTTAATTAATTAAGCTCAAGCTTGAGCCGAAGATGGCTCGAGCTTGACTCGACTCGTTTGCCCCATACTTCCAGCCCATACTTTTTGGCTCATTTGTATTAAAGTGCTTATCCCCTTTATATCTCTCTATATACCGTCTTATGCCCTCTTTTAACATATAATGTATGATCTTCGTTTGAATCTAATGTAAATTAAGCCGAACGGAAAAAAAATAGAATAGCAAAATCCAATTTTCTCCTCATTCCATCTCTTTCTCGACGTAAATCTGGATTTAGTAAAACAGACTATTATATAGATTTAGCGGATTTAACTTAGGAAGAAAACACGTCAAACGGATTTATATAAAACACGACAAAACCAAACAAATTTACGAGTCATACAGGAGTCAACATCATAAACACGTTCCCCATAAAATAAATGAAAAAAAATAAAATACAACGATAATAATTTACGAGTTTGCACTCTCAACTTCGTTCACATGCCAATAACATTTAAGTATATGTGAAGCGAAATTAGGATCATAAGTGTTCGACTGTGTACCACATTGGTTGGAAACAAAATAACAAATCTCACCGCCATCGATGAAAGCATGCATCAGTAAGGTCCCACTTGAAGGTAAGCAAATGTTTTGCGCATAAATAGTCGGTCTCGAGAAGTTTCTTTGGCAAGCTTAATATTCAATGATTCTCTAATGAAGAAGATAGCTTTGATAAAAAGAGGTTATATTTTGTATTTATATCCCCTAAATCTTTCATATTAAAAAAGAAATACCACTATTGTTGTCATTCATGAAATACATAGTAAGAAATGCAAATCTTATTACTGAAATTAAATAGAGATTACAATCGGAAATTAAAAAAAAATAACAAAATGACACAACAAGAACTTAAACAAGGGCATAGGTCAAGGGTGATGATGTTGCAGTTTAACGAGAAATAATGGTAGGGTGCGTCAGTTGATCGAATGACAACAAGTTGGGGCTATTGACGGTGGTGCGGGAGTGGAGGCCTGTGGTTGCAGGGTGCAGGGGGCAGCAAGGCCGTAGCTGTGGCAAGGCTGGACGACTACAGTTGAAGGGGATAGCAAGTAGGGAAGCTGTACCAATGTTGAGAAGGTGCGGTAGTAGGGGGCAGTAGGGAAGAGGCTATGATAGATTTAGCAGTGTGGGGTTGCGGAGGACGGAAAAGTCGATGATAAACAACACCTCATAGTGCTACACTATTAATAGGAGGCATATCAATGACATTAAAGACTAATTTAAGAACAAAAGTTCTGCCTCTCTAAATTCATCAAAGTTCATGCAATAATGATGACTTTGATGACATCAGATATGTTCATCATTCTCAGCGCTCTATGACGACGTTAAATTTGTTAAGATGATAGATCCTTATCAACCATGATCGGCTAAAAGATGTATTCACAACATTTGTAAAATAACTAATTGACAGCATTCATATGATATTTTCATTACTATAGAGTGTCAAGGAGTGGATGTTCAACAATGTCATATGACAATGTGTCAGCCTCATGCAATAATCATGAATCAATGGGACGGTTATTATCGAACTAACAGAGTCCGTCGACGACCCATCTTGATAAAGTTATCATTTTTAATGTATAGCCTATGTGTTAGGCTAGCTAGTAGTATGCTATTGAATAGAGCATGGCTATTGATCATATCCATCAAGCATCTAAACAATCATTTTTACATGCATATCATTCAAATCTTTAACAGCACATCAAAAATACCGTAATCACTATTTTTTAAAAGAAATGTGAAATATACCTTTTCATGCATAGATTTATGACACCAAGAGGTTGAAAGTGTAAATATCAAAATTTGGGTGTTAGATAAGCCAATACAACAAAATTGGGTGGTATGTAAATTTCCCATTGCATTAGGTAAATATCATGAGCAACATGTAAGGATTATTGTGCATAGTGAATATTAAGAATGTAAGAGTTCAACCATATGATTCTTGAAAGGAGTGCTTAATACATATCAAGTATATTACAATTTACAACATGAACCCTTAATACTTTATTATTAGAGGTCTACAACATTTGATATATAGAAAATGCACTAAGTGAATAAAACCTTATGTAGAAAAGCAATCTATTTAGAAAAAAAGGACTAAAATCCATAATAAAAATAAAACTTATTACTTAATATACTATACATGGGTACTTTCAAGTAAATTTGAACATTCGGCCTCTTTAATGAAGAGATAGGAGCACAGTCTACTACTCTAGTTTTAGTTGACTGCAAGTTGAATTATGTTACACTATCATCTAAGAGCAATTTTGTCTTTTAGTAGCCTAAGAGCAATTTCATCTTTTATTATTATTATTATTATGAGGTATAAATTAGTCTAATATGTTTAGGTTCATGGTTATGCTTTGAGATTGTTTCCTTGAGTCTTAAGGGAGAGATTGCCTACCTCTCGAATTGTATATGTTTATCATTTTTGCATTAAGAGTTGTATTGCTTTGATTTGTTTTTGGCAGAATAAACTCTATTACCTTTTGTCAGAAGTTTTGTGGAAAACTCGTCGAGCTCCTATCAAATAATCCCTACAACAATTATCAAGGTTGATAGCCCTAACCAAAAAAGAAGAGTTCACCCCTTAATAAATGAATTTTTTTTTATTATTTTGCTTGATAAACTCATCCTAAGTTACTTTTGCAGCTCCAATAAGGTTGACAAGAGAACCTGCATTTAGAGACAACCTCATTGATATTGAATTTCTTGATGGTTTGCAACTCGACTTGCATTGGATTCAAAAAATCTAGGTTAGAGTTACCAAAATGTTTTTCGACTCAGGTTCGGGTTATGAATCCCAACCCTTTTGGGTTGAGTCCGGGTTGACTCATCAACCAAAAATCAATCCACTAACCCAAAAATGATCCGCAAATCCTAAATTAAACTGAGATTGACTCGAAACCAACCAAAATTTATACTGAATAATTATTATGTCTTATGCTAAACAGGTTATATGGGTCGAGTTCGAGTTAGTGGGTTGAAGGTGGTCGTTTTGGGTTGAACTTTCTAACCCATTTAATATTCTGGTCAACCAATTTCGGGTTGGGTCAATTTCAGGTTGAACTCCAAACCAACCTAAGAACCCGATTTGACACCCCAAATAACAAGTATAGATCTAACATAAGAAATTCTACACTCAACAACAACAAAGAAGAGATGTGGATTAAAAAAAAAAACAAAGAGGAGGAAGAAGAAGAGATGTGGTTTAGCAGCAAGTAAAGAACTATAGATTAGCAACATAAGAGTCCTAATAGGCAAAATCCACTATAATTCTTAGAGATAATCCACCACATCCTTTCAATATGGCTTGTAAATAATTCACTTCGATGACTTGTGCAGTTAATGGTTCTCTAAAAGATCTAAGCAAAGATGCTTATTTTCTTCTACATGGGCTCCAACAATAATTTCTGAACTTCTATGCATTTAAAACGATCATCCACTAAAAGGAAAGCTACAAATTAGTTCAGAGAACCGTACTTCAGGTTAATACAAAGCTCCAACAATGAATGTTTTGCACACTATAAGGTTTCAATTTGCAGCAAAATTGGAACAGACTTGTCTAAATAAATTACTACAATTGATAAAAAACTTCTATAAAAAAAACATAGATCTCAATGTAAAATGAATGCTGAAGAAAAGTTACCTGAGTTTCTATGAGAAGCACCGTAGATGAATGTGAACCATCAGCTCTATTTCACTCTTGAGAAAAGTGAGGGGGGCCTCACTGAACCAGAAGTCCTACATCTTATGAGTAAAGTGCCAAAATGGTACACTGATTATTTACATAGTGTCATTTTAGCCCCCTACTCTATAAAAATGTCAGATTAATCCCATACTCTTTTAATACGANCATAGTGTCATTTTAGCCCCCTACTCTATAAAAATGTCAGATTAATCCCATACTCTTTTAATACGAGTTAAAATAGTCCTCAATTAAAAGAGTCTGAGGACAAAATTGACATTTTTATAGACTTTAGGATTAAGATGGTCTTTTACAAAGAGTCAGGCCTTCTCAAGCAACTTTATAAGCCTACTATTTTCTCCAACTACTTGTTCATGTCCTCACCCTGCCCTCCATACTGCTCCATCTTTCCATTTTTTCTATCCACTCCAAATTCATCAAAGAAAGTTGTTGTCTGTAGGAGCATCTACTACTTTGGCTTTCATGCATGAGCCCATCACTGTCAGAAGACCCCACTGGAAGATAAGATGCTAATCATGCCTTACCTCAACTTAAATGATGAAAGAAATTCGAGTCGAAAGGCGGTTTTGGAGAGAAGCTGTGACTTTCCAGCCATAGTTTTCAAGCTCCCAATGTTATGATAGTGCTGATAAAAAGACAATGCAGAGATTAAAAAAAAGGACATCGTTATTGTCATTTTGGATATAAGGCGTGAATAAATAAGTAACTTTTGTTCTATTGATGAAGCAAAGTTTAGTATAACCAAAGAGCTTACTTTATTGAAGATTATCTCTCTTAAATTGAATGTGGTACCAGAACTGCAGGCTATGCTCTCTGCAATAATTTACGTTATCCAACATTTTTTTTTGGGAAACTTCGGGTCTATTTGGCGCAGCTGTTGATTATTTATAATCTGCTTATGAGCAGAATATTCTGATAATCTGCAGATCATCAAAATAATCTGGTTTGCTGTTTGGGACAGCTTATTTAGATTAGCTTATTGGTGATTAAATGACATTCATGCCCATGTCTGATAGAACTGTTTGGGACAGCTTATTCAGAATAGTTTATTGGTAGTACAAAAACATATAGTGCAGAAGCATACAATCATCACAGATTAGTTTCAAAAGATGACATACAGTTTTCACACTCGTGAGTACCAGAAGAAATAAAAAAAATACAAATACAAGTACAACTACAATGAGAAATATTAAAATATTTAATTTGAAACTTTGCCTACGTATGTCCTCATCTGCACTATCAACCTGGGAAAACATCAGATTCTCATGACTGCTGGTAGTGTAATATGTGGGACTGTCAGCCCACCGGAAGAAACCGCAACGAGCTGAAACATCCTTGGCACAACCGTAAAACTGCCTCCCAAAGCTATGAGACTGACGTGACGTGAGCAACGAAGATGGTAGTCCACAATCAGCTCTTTTTTACTACAAAGCTAGCATGCAATTCTTATATATTTACATATCTCACACATAAACTTCCATATTTATAAATTAGAACTTCAGTGCTTTATATTTCACTTCTAAAAAATGATAATAGTGCTATTTTTTATGTGATATTATCATATGAATGATTTGATTGCAATGTCTAAATATGAAAGTTTAGGTGTGAGATATGTAAATACATGAAAACTGTGTGCGATGTATGTAAATGCCCCTTCATTTTTTTTTGAGTGATATATTAGTGCTGCAACTTCTTTCTTCACCAGGTTATCCTATTTGGGTATACTTAAANATTTTAAAATTAGTCATTAGCCCTCAATTAAGAATTAATTAATCAAATTAACAGACTTAATGACAAGTGATTAAGAATAAAAACACTCTCTAATACATTATTTTTAACCCTAGAAAAGCCAAGGTTTTGGCATGCGCTACTTTGTTAATAGAAGGTGGGACCCACTAAGGAGATAATAACCCCATGGACCGGTCAAGAGACAAATTGGCAAGTATGATGCACCATATATAATTATTATTAGTCAATATCAAAGGGGATGGATACAAATAAATATTTCATATGTATATGAAAGCATGTACAAAATAATTATATATTCGCAAAATTATAAAGTGTGAAAACTTTTAATTATAAATGTCGCGACATTGATGAAAAGATCGCGACGTTGATGTATGACAGCACTTAGAAAGAAGAATGAACTTGCGTGCTTGCGAATAATAATTACAATCTGTGATAGTTGTCCATCCCTAGAAGGAAAAAAGTATTACGTCTAGATTTCGGATGCAAGCTACGTCCGGCTTACGACTGCGATCCATTAGAGGGTTTTTTTTTTCCTCTTCCGCTCCTTTCGGTGAATCGCAACCATTGTCTGGATGTAATATTTTTTTTCATAGATGGACTAGTTTGCCTTCTGGGGAGACAAACATCTAGGCGCTTTAGCAGGTAGGCTCAGTTCATCCAACTTCGACAGGTGGGCTCAATTCTGACACTCTGGTATGTGGGCTCGATTCTGACAATTTGGTAGGTGGGCCTAGTTAATGAAAGTGGTCTGATTTCCGAAAATGACGTATGAGACTCGGAAGACTCGTTGGCCTCCACTCCATGTAAGAAACCTTGTTTAAGTATATAACTATATTTTGTATACATTTAGCAAGAGTTGTATTGTTAAAGATTTTAGAGCTATGTGTGTAAATATAAAATTTTAGGTGTTGAATATGTAATTATATAAAAATTATGCGCCACGTATGTAAATGTCCTCTTTTTAGATGTTATATGGGACATTTACAATATTTTATATTTTATATCAAATAATATGTTATTATGCTTCTCCTAATAGTGAGCTGGCTTGTACTCATAAATTTAAGCTCGAGCTCGAGCTCTATCCCGTTTAATTAATTAAGCTCAAGCTTGAGCCGAAGATGGCTCGAGCTTGACTCGACTCGTTTGCCCCATACTTTTTGGCTCAATTGTTTTTTTTTTTTTGAAAAAAATAAAATGAAGTGTTATCCCTTGTCATTTGTATTAAAGTGCTTATCCCCTTTATATCTCTCTCTATATACCGTCTTATGCCCTCTTTTAATATATAACGTATGATCTTCGTTTGAATTTAATGTAAATTAAGCCGAACGAAAAAAAATAGAATAGCAAAAATCCAATTTTCTCCTCATTCCATCTCTTTCTCGACGTAAATCTAGATTTAATAAATCAGACTATTATATACATTTAGCGGATTTAACTTCGGAAGAAAACACGTCAAACGGATTTATATAAAACACGACAAAACCAAACAAATTTACGAGTCATATAGGAGTCAACATCATAAACATGTTCCCCATAAAATAAATGAAAGAAAATAAAATACAACGATAATAATTTACGAGTTTGCACTCTCAACTTCGTTCACATGCCAATAACATTAAGTATATGTGAAGCGAAATTAGGATCATAAGTGTTCGACTGTGTAACACATTGGTTGGAAACAAAATAACAAATCTCATTATGCTGGATTTGAGCGCTCACCCTGCCATCGACGAAAGCATGCATCAGTAAGGTCCCACTTGAAGGTAAGCAAATGTTTTGAGCATAAATAGTCGGTCTCGAGAAGTTTCTTGGGCAAGCTTAATATTCAATGATTCTCTAATGAAGAAGATAGCTTTGATAAAATGCGGTTATATTTTATATTTATATCTCCTAAATCTTTCATATTAAAAAAGAAATACTACTATTTTAACTTTTAAAAGTGAAATACATCTTTTCATGCAAAGGTAAGAAGACATATATAAAAATTAAAGTCTTGGTGTTACATATGGAAATACATAAGAGTAGAATTGATAATGGAGTTAACTAAAACATTAGTAAGAAATGCAAATCTTATTACTGAAATAAAATAGAGATTACAACCAACACATTTGGAAATAAAAAAAAATAACAAAATGACACAACAAGAACTTAAACAAGGGCATAGATCAGGGGTGATGATGTTGCGGTTTAACGAGAAATAATGGTAGGGTGCGTCAGTTGATCGAATGACAACAAGTTGGGGCAATTGACGGTGGTGTGGGAGTGGAGGCCTGTGGTTGCAGGGCGCAAGGGGCAGCAAGGCCGTAGCTGCGGCAAGGCTGGACGGCTACGGTTGAAGGGGATAGCAAGTAGGGAAGATGTAGCAAAGTTGAGAAGGCGCGGTAGTAGGGGGCACCGGGGAAGAGGCTATGAAAGATGTAGCGGCGTGGGCTTGCGGAGGACGAAAAAGTCGATGATAAACACCACCTCATAGTGCTACACTATTAATAGGAGGCATATCAATGACACTAAAGACTAATTTAAGAACAAAAGTTCTGCCTCTCTAAATTCATCAAAGTTCATGCAGTAATGATGAACTTTGATGACATCCGGTATGTTCATCATTCTCAGACTCTGCGACGACGTTAAATTTGTTAAGATGATGGATCCTTATCAACCATGATCGGCTAAAAGATGTATTCACAACATGTGTAAGACAACTAATTGACAACATTCATATGATATTTTCATTACCATAGAGTGTCAAGGAGTGGATGTTCAACAATGTCATATGACAATGTGTTAGCCTCAAGCAATAATCATGAATCAATGGGACGGTTATTATCGAACTAACAGAGTCCGTCGACGATCCATCTTGATAAAGTTATCATTTTTAATGTATAGCCTATGGGTTAGGCTAGCTAGTAGTATGCTTGTGAATAGAGCATGGCTATTGATCATATCCATCAAGCATCTAAACAATCATTTTTACATGCATATCATTCAAATCTTTAACAGCACATCAAAAATACCGTAATCACTAGTAAAAAAAAATGTGAAATATACCTTTTCATGCATAGATTTATGACACCAAGAGGTTGAAAGTGCAAATATCAAAATTTGGGTGTTAGATAAGCCAATAAAACAAAATTGGGTGGTATGTAAATTTCCCATTGCATTAGGTAAATATCATGAGCAAAATGTAAGGATTATTGTGCATAGTGAATATTAAGAATGTAAGAGTTCAACCATATGATTCTTGAAAAGTGTGCTTAATACATATCAAGTGTATTACAATTTACAACATGAACCCTTAATGCTTTATTATTAGAGGTCTACAATATTTGATATATAGAAAATGCACTAAGTGAATAAAACCTTATGTAGAAAAGCAATCTATTTAGAAAAAAAGGACTAAAATCCATAATAAAAATAATACTTATTACTTAATATACTATACATGGTACTTTCAAGTAAATTTGAACATCCGGCCTCTTTAATGAAGAGATAGGAGCACGGTCCACTAATCTAGTTTTAGTTGGCTGCAAGTTGAATTATATTAAACTATCATCTAAGAGTAATTTTGTCTTTTAGTAGCCTAAGGGCAATTTCATCTTTTATTATGATTATTATTATGAGGTATAAATTAGTCTAATATGTTTAGGTTCAGAGTTATGCTTTGAGATTGTTTCCTTGAGTCTTAGGGGAGAGATTGCCTACCTCTCGAATTGTATGTGTTTATCCTTTTTGCATTAAGAGTTGTCTTGCTTTGATTTGTTTTTGACAGAATAAAATCTATTACTTTTTGTCCTAAGTTTTGTGGAAAACTCGTCGAGCTCCTATCAAATTATTCCTACAGCAATTATCAAGGTTGATAGCCCTAACCAAAAAAGAAGAGTTCACCCCTTAATAAATGAATTTCTTTTTTTTTNTTTTTTGCATTAAGAGTTGTATTGCTTTGATTTGTTTTTGGCAGAATAAAATCTATTACTTTTTGTCCTAAGTTTTGTGGAAAACTTGTCGAGCTCCTATCAAATAGTTCCTACAACAATTATCAAGGTTGATAGCCCTAACCAAAAAAGAAGAGTTCACCCCTTAATAAATGAATTTCTATTTTATTTTGCTTGATAAACTCATCCTATGTTACTTTTGCAGCTCCAATAAGGTTGACAAGAGAACCTGCATTCAGAGACAACCACATTGATATTGAATTTCTTGATGGTTGGCGTATCTATTAGCTTCACAGTAGTTTCAAATAATTGTTCTAAGTTTTACTTTTTAAGGTTAATTTTATGGTATTTCTTTTTGTTAGTAAGGTATATTTGTTTACTTGATGTTAGACAATTATTATTAATATTGCTTTAAGGTTAAGTCTCCAGTTCTGTTGTTGCTTACCACTTTCTAGATTCAAGTTGAGAAAGTCGCAAGTAAGAGTGTTAACATTTGACCCGACAACTCAACTCGACTTGCACTTGATTCAAAAAATCCATGTTAGAGTTACCCAAATATTTTTCGAGTCAGGTTCGGGTAATGAATCCCAATCTGTTTGGGTTGAGTTCAGGTTGACTCATCAACCAGAAATCAATCCACTAACCCAAAAATGACCCGCAAATCCTAAATTAAACTGAGATTGACTCGAAATCAACCAAAATTTGTACTAAATAACTATTATGTCTTATGTTAAACAGATTATATGGGTCGACTTCGAGTAGTGGGTTGAAGGTGGGTCGTTTTGGGTTGAACTTTCTAACCCATTTAATATTCTGGTCAACCAATTTCGGGTTGGGTCAATTTCAGATTGAACTCCAAACCAACCTAGGAACCCGATTTGACACCCCAAATAACAAGTATAGATCCAACATAAGAAATTCTACACTCAACAACAACAAAGAAGAGAANGTTTCGGGTTAGGTCAATTTCAAGTTGAACTCCAAACCAACCTATGAACCCAATTTGACACCCCAAATAACAAGTATAGATCCAACATAAGAAATTCTACACTCAACAACAACAAAGAAAAGATGTGGATTAAAAAAAAAACAAAGAGGAGGAAGAAGAAGAGATGTGGATTAGCAGCAAGTAAAGAACTATAGATTAGCAACATAAGAGTCCTAATAGGCAAAATCCACTATAATTCTTAGAGATAATCCACCACATCCTTTCATTCTGGCTTGTAAATAATTCACTTCGATGACTTGTGTAGTTAATGGTTCTCTAAAAGATCTAAGCAAAGATGCTTAATTTCTTCTACATGGGCTCCAACAATAATTTCTGAACTTCTATNCTGGCTTGTAAATAATTCACTTCGATGACTTGTGTAGTTAATGGCTCTCTAAAAGATCTAAGCAAAGATGCTTAATTTCTTCTACATGGGCTCCAACAATAATTTCTGAACTTCTATGCATTTAAAACGATTATCCACTAAAAGGAAAGCTACAAATTAGTTCAGAGAACCGTACTTCAGGTTAATACAAAGCTCCAACAATGAATGTTTTGCACACTATAAGGTTTCAATTTGCAGCAAAATTGGAACAGACTTTTCTAAATAAATTACTACAATTGATAAAAAACTTCTATTAAAAAAACATAGATCTCAATGTAAAATGAATGCTGAAGAAAAGTTACCTCAGTTTCAATGAGAAGCACCGTAGTATAATTAACCATCAGCTCTACTTCACTCTTGAGAAAAGTGAGGGGGACCTCACTGAACCAGAAGTCCTACATCTTATGAGTAAAGTGCCAAAATGGTACACTGACTATTTACATAGTGTCATTTTAGCCCCCTACTCTATAAAAATGTCAGATTAATCCCATACTCTTTTAATACGAGTTAAAATAGTCCTCAATTAAAAGAGTCTGAGGACAAAATTGACATTTCTATAGACTTTAGGATTAAGATGGCCCCTTACAAAGAGTCAGGCCCTCTCAAGCAACTTTATAAGCCTACTATTTTCTCCAACTACTTGTTCATGTCCTCACCTCTGCCCTCCATACTGCTCCATCTTTCCATTTTTTCTATCCACTCCAAATTCATCAAAGAAAGTTGTTGTCTGTAGGAGCATCTACTACTTTGGCTTTCATGCATGAGCCCATCACTGTCAGAAGACCCCACTGGAAGATAAGATGCTAATCATGCCTTACCTCAACTTAAATGATGAAAGGAATTCGAGTCGAAAGGCGGTTTTGGAGAGAAGCTGTAACTTTCCAGCCATTGTTTTCAAGCACCCAATGTTATGATAGTGCCGATAAAAAGACAATGCAGAGATTAAAAAAAAGGACATCTTTATTGTCATTTTGGATATAAGGCGTGAATAAATAAGTAACTCTTGTTCTATTGATGAAGCAAAGTTTAGTATAACCAAAGAGCTTACTTTACTGAAGATTATCTCTCTTAAATTGAATGTGGTACCAGAACTGCAGGCTATGCTCTCTGCAATAATTTACGTTATCCAACATTTTTTTTGGGAAACTTAGGGTCTATTTGGCGCAGCTGTTGATTATTTATAATCTGCTTATGAGCAGATTATTCTGATAATCTGATAATCTGCAGATCATCAAAATAATCTGGTTTGCTATTTGAGGCAGCTTATTTAGATTAACTTATTGGTGATTAAATGACATTTATGCTCCTGTCTGATAAAACTGTTTGGGGCAGCTTATTCAGAATACCTTATTGGTAGTACAAAAGCATATAGTGCAGAAGCATACAATCATCACATATTAGTTTCAAAAGATGACATACAGTTTTCACACTCTCGTGAGTACCAGAAGAAATAAAAAAGTACAAATACAAGTACAACTGCAATGAGAAATATTAAAATATTTAATTTGAAACTCTGCCTACGTCTGTCCTTATCTGCACTATCAACCTGGGAAAACATCAGATTCACATGACTGCTGGGTGTAATATGTGGGACTGTCAGCCCACCGGAAGAAACCGCAACGAGCTGAAACACTATTGACACAACCGTAAAATTGCCTCCCAAAACTATAAGACTGACGTGACGTGAGCAACGGAGATGGTAGTCCACAATCAGCTTTTTTTTACTACAAAGCTAGCATGCAATTCTTATATATTTACATATCTCACACCTAAACTTCCATATTTATAAATTAGAACTTCAGTGCTTTATATTTCACTTCTAAAAAATGGTAATAGTGCTATTTTTTATGTGATATTATCATATGAATGATTTGATTGCAATCTGTAAATATGAAAGTTTAGGTGTGAGATATGTCAATACTTGAAAATTGTGTTCTATGTATGTAAATGCCCCTTATTTTTTTTTTGAGTGATATATTAGTGCTGCAACTTCTTTCTTCACCAGGTTATCCTATTTGGGTATACTTAAAAAAACAAAACTTTCCACTTATGGGAGAATCTACAGTTGTATCCCACTCTCAGCCCCTTGTAAATTTAAAATTTATATTTTTACCTTTTTGTTGCAGTGGGCCTTAGTGATTCATGGTGGTTCTGCAGTTTGGATACTCTTATCTTGATTTCAATCTTGTCTCCTTGGACAAGTAGCATGAGGGTAAATTTATTTATTTATTTTTAATGTAGTTGGAGAAAATTTCATTGTAAAAAAGAGCTGATTTTCATAAATAATTAATAGGCTTGTAATTCTTTCTTCACCTGTAACTCACCTACATGCAGTTGCTCCTGCTTTAATTAGGAAGAATTACATTACATACTACTCAATTATTTACAAATCTAACCTCTAAACTTCAATTTTTTTACATATATATTACTTATGGATTAAAAAGTGTATTTCACCTTTTAAAAGNCTAACCTTTAAACTTCAATATTTTTACATATATATTACTTATGGATTAAAAAGTGTATTTCACCTTCTAAAAGTTAAAATGAAGGTATTTTTGATGTAATATGAAAAACTCAGGAAGTATAAATGTAAAAACCAAAATTTAGATTTTAGATATGTAAATTCATAGGAATCGAGTGGTATGTATGTAAATGCCTTTTTAATTCATAGTTGTTGAAATTCAGGTCAAACTAATTATAGCTCCAACGTGTGTGTATTTTTTCCCATACAAATACTTCTTCCATATACTTAATTATANTTAAAAGTTAAAATGAAGGTATTTTTGCTGTAATATGAAAGATTCAGGAAGTATAGATGTAGAAACCAAAATTTAGATTTTAGATATGTAAATTCATAGGAATCAAGTGGTATGTATGTAAATGCCTTTTTAATTCATAGTTGTTGAAATTCAGTTCAAACTAATTATAGCTCCAACGTGTGTGTATTTTTTCCCATACAAATACTTCTTCCATATACTTAATTATATCAACCTTATGCTTCTTAATCTAATTTTCTTTGTTATGAAAATGACTCTGTGTATGTGTGTGTGTGTGAGAGAGAAAGCTAGGGAGATGAAGGGAACCTTATGAGTTATCACTGACTCATTCTATGGGGCCAAAGTGAGATAAATTGAGAATTGTCCAGTGCTGTTTTCTTCCATCCAACTCTATATAAGGATCAGCTCCAGCTTCTCTTTGCTANCGTGTGTGTGTGTGTGAGTGAGAGAGAGAGTAATAGAGAGAGAAAGCTAGGGAGATGAAGGGAAACTTATGAGTTATCACTGACTCATTCTATGGGGCCAAAGTGAGATACATTGAGAATTGTCCAGTGCTGTTTTCTTCCATCCAACTCTATATAAGGATCAGCTCCAGCTTCTCTTTGCTACACACTATCTCTTCTCCTTTCTCCTCCCCTCTTCTTCATTTTCCTTCCTGCAAGTAGAAATAAATTTCATGAGAAAAACATTGAAGTTTCCTACTCATCTATGGCTTCACATGGAGCCACAGGAAGTGTGGTGCAGCCAAGGATGACTTGCCGACCCTTCGAAAAAATTTCTTATTCATGAAGACTCTCTCTCTCTCTCTCTCTCTCTCTCTCTCTCCACCATGAGAGGAAGTGTAAAGGAGAATAGGCCATTACGAAGAAGTGGGCAAGTTGTCTTTGGCTACATGTTACTTCCTTCTCCCCATGTCAGGCTTTTTGATGAAACAATTCAATCAGAGATCTGCAATATCATTGGAGACTCCAAGTTTTTGTTGATTAAATCATGTTCTTCAACTTAGCAAACATATTAGACAAGGCAGATAGTACTTCTTAAGTTAGAATCCATTTTGTTCTTATTTTTTTTCTGTTCTTGCAATGCTGCTAATACTGCTCTGACTAGAATTCTTTTATTTTTATGGAAGTTTACATACATAACACACAATTCTTTTATATGTACATATCTAACACCCAAATTTTGATATTTGCACTTTAACACAGAGGTTTCATAAACCTATGCATGAAAATGTGTATTTCACTTTAAAAAAAGATAGCAATTGTAATATATTTAATGTGATGCTAAAGATTGAGTGGTTTGTATGTAAATATGAATTATTAGGTGTTAGAAATGTAAATACATAAGAATTGTGTGGTATGTATATATAAATGCCTTTTTTTATCTTTTCTTTTCTACGTTGGCTTTATGTAGGCTGACTTATATTTATTTCCAGTGTTCTTACTGCTTTCACTACAATTTATGTTACCAAGCTTCCTTTATGATGCACTGTTAATCATCAAGTTAATTTGTCTACAGCATTTCCTCGAATATTTAATTTAGACTATTTTTTATAATTCTTTAAAACAATATAAATAATCTGAGCTCATTGTGTAATATTGTTCTTCTTTAGTGTTTCAATGTTCTATAACTTCAATTTGATACTACTGAAGCATGCTAGTGTCTTCAACATTCATTATTTTCTTTCAATTTTACTAGATAATAGGGGCATTTACATACATAGCACACATTCTCATGTATTTACATATCTCACACCTAAACATTCATATTTACACATATGCCGCTCAAATCTTCAATATCACATCAAAAATAGTACTTTTACCACTTTTTAAAANTAAATTCCTCTATGAAGGAAAGTGTCGTGATTTCCCATCCATAACAATACCTTTGAACTTCCTTTATTAACCCTCTAAGGAGACTGATCAGACTTTCTTTAATGTCTTCTGTGGCCACTTGCATTACTCTATCACCGCCTTCAAGATATGCCATCTCCACCCCTAGGGGATAGCAAATTCAACCAACTTCAAAGGATTTCACATCTATACCATGCAACTCTATCACCTCATAAAAGTTATGTTGTCTCCACCTCTAGAATAGAATCAATCGAATCATCTTAAATTCCTTGCATGCCCTTCTTGCGTGGTTTGACATTATTTTTAGATGGCGTCATCTCTACCTTTGATGGAAGACCAATTAAGTCATATTTAGTGGTCTCCACAACCTTTCCAACGTCACCTTATCACCACCTTTAGGTCATAGCACCTTCACCCTCTGTGAAGGATCAATTTGACCATCTTCAATAGACTTCACATAGTAACACCTTGTTTGTTAGCTCAGGGTCGTGCCACATTTACCTTTAAAAGGAGAACTAATACAATTACCTCAATTTACTTCATGGACTTTCTTGTGTCATAATCATTAGAGAAACTTGGAGTGGCTANTTTGGACCATTTAAATCAATTCATAAAAGTTGAATATGTTATGTTGTGGAGCCTGATTGGAACACCCACGACTAGCAGGTAACGCACGCACTAGTGCTAGCTTCCACTCAGATAGAGCACCCGACGCCAAGGAGTCAAACTATGGGCACTGCTCACAGAGCCTGGGGGCTCCTGCGCCACCTTATGAGCGCCTAAGCGCCCAATGTTGGTGTTGGGGCGCCCACTTCAGAGTGCTTAGTGCTCAAGCGCCCAACTTCAAGTGTCCATGCGCTTGGAGCAGTTAACACGGGATTTTGATATAAGTACTAATTTCAAGCGGCGTTAAGTTTTTCTGTGTGTGAATTCTTCCTTCGTGTTATTCCATTGTGTTCCTCCCAATGAAAGTGAGAAGAGTCGAAGAGGTGGATTTCAGTAATTCGGTGTGATTCTTGCGTTGGATTAGCAGAAGAAACAGTCACGAATTGAGTTTGAAATGAAGGATTTAGGTCCAACCAGAAAGATCTTCGGAAATGACAAGAGTGCAGGAATACTAAAGTTGTCTTGGGCAGAGTATGTTGAGAAGATCCTACAGTGGTTCAACATGAGTGATGCAAAACCAATTAGCACTCCCTTAGGTAGTCCCTTCAAACTTCAAACTATATAAGGAGCTATCACCTAACTCTGAAGTAGAGCAATCATAAATAGAGAGAACTCCATATGCTTTATAAGTTGGAAGTTTGATATATGTAATGATTTATACCAGACAAGATATTGCATGTGCAGTGGCAGTGGTCAGTAGAAACATGGACAATCTAAACATGCATCACTGAGAGGTGGTAAAGTGGACTCATGTATTTGAGGGGAACGGTCAATATGCACTTTGTTATGGAAATGTGGGGATCAGTCTACAGGGACTAGTAGATTCATATCTGCTAGCAGATGTGGATAACAAAAGTACAATGGGGTATATTTTGACATTGGGGAACACAACGGTGAGTTGGGTTTCCGGGTTGCGGAAGATTGTTGTACTTCAACTACGGACACCAAATATATTGCTATCATTAAAGCTAACAAGAAGATGATTGACTACAGAGTTTCATGGTAGTATTGGGCTAGGAGCAGGTGATTGGAAAACTCTACAGTGATAGTATGAGTGCGATAAAAAACACATTTAGCTAAGATATCATTTCATTTGATCTCTTCTAGAAGACGAGCAGTTATTCTTGGAGAAGATACACACAGCTGAGAATCTTGCAGATATGTTAACAAAGTAGGTGATTATTGAGAATCTGAAGTTATACTTAGCTTTAGTTGAGTTTTATGAAGGTGAAGATCGGGGGTGAGCCATACCACGATACGTGATTATGAAGGCAATTCAAATGGAGTTGTAGGTACGGAGGACTGTACTTGGTGTGATCAGTCTCCAAGTAGGAGATTGTTATGTTGTGGAGCCTAATTGGAGCACTCGCGAGCAGCAGGTATTCGGGTGAATCAGCGCCCGCACTTGTGTTGGTTTTCTCTTAAACAGAGAGTCAGACACCAATGCGCCGAGCTATGGGGGCTGCTCACATAGTTGGGGGCGCACTTGCGGCCCCTTAGGGGTGCTTAGGCGTCCAATGTGGGCGCTGGGGCGATTGCTTCTAGATCACTTAGCACTCAGGCACCCAAGTCGGGTGCCTATGTGCAGAAGCAGTTAACACGAGATTTTAATTAAAGTCCTGATTTCAAGCGTCATAAGTTTTTTTGTGTGTGAATTGTTCATTTGTGTTCTTTGATTGTGTTCCTCCAGGTGAAGGTGAGAAGAGTCGAAGATGTGAATTTAGAAGATTTGGCGTAATTCTTGCATTGGAATAGCAGAAAGAAGATTATGAAGCGAGTTCTGTAAGTTTTCTTGTGTATAGAGAAGAATTTGGTGTGAGTTCTCTGTAAAACTTCTTTGATTTCATAGTATAATTTTTCTGGTGGTGTGGCTCCATGGTTTTTTATTGTTCTCGGGTTTTTCCATGTTAAATTCCTGTATTCTTTTCTAGTTTTATTTGATTGTGCTTCCATTTAAATTTTGTTCCAATTTATCTCGAATTTGCATGATTCTGATATTTTGTGGTGTGATTTAGTTTCTAGTTGATCCTAAGCCACGGTAAAATTGAGAATTATTCATTATATTCTTATTAGAAGAAACTCTCAATTTTCATCTCAAAATTAATTTGAGAATCAAACAAATTATGAATGCCATAGATATATAGGTAAAATGACTATCTCGTAGCAATGAGAAAGTTGTTTAAAAAAATGCATATTTAAATCATGCCAAAAAAAATCCTATTTTATTTAAAGAGGAATGAACTAATCAAAACTTTAATTTGGTTAGTTTGGTTAATTTTGAAGGAACCAAAATATGGAAAATTTAATTAATAAACTTAGTTATCTTCAGCTTAAATAATATATTTTAAAAGGAATACTAACTAAAATTTTGCTAAAATTTAAAATTTCATTAAGTTGAATAAATGTTATCCATGTTGATCTCTCTGGCACTTGTTTATTTTGTTCATAAATTTTATTAGTTCAATATTTAAAAATATTAATATTTTGACTTTTGGTTTGTCGATTCTGTAAAGAAAATTTTAAACAGATAACATCAAATAAAAAAACTACAATTAATAATTGAACCGATACTTTAACAATCAAACCAAACCAACCAAATAAGAATAATTTTGTTTGTTTTTTGGTTTTATCCAAATAGTGCACACTCAGATTCTTTTCTCATAAGAGGGATTGTCTTGATCACCTCTATTGTCTATCGAGTTTGGGGTGTTCAATCCCCTTCTATAAAGAATGGGACTACCTAACTCATTTAATTCTTTCTTGGTGAATGGTATGAAAAACATAGGGGTAGAGTGAGAAAGAATATATGCTATAGGAGGATAAAAGAAAAAGAGATAGGAGAAGGGAGGATGACAATATTAAATAANCGATTCTGTAAAGAAAATTTTAAACAGATAACATCAAATAAAAAAACTACAATTAATAATTGAACCGATACTTTAACAATCAAGCCAAACCAAACAAATAAGATTAATTTTGTTTGTTTTTTGGTTTTATCCAAATAGTGCACACCCAGATTCTTTTCTCATAAGAGAGATTGCCTTGATCACCTTTATTGTCTATCGAGTTTGGGGTGTTCAATCCCCTTCTATAAAGAATGAGACTACCTAACTCATTTAATTCTTTCTTGGTGAATGGTATGAAAAACATAGGGGCAGAGGGAGAAAGAATATATGCTATAGGAGGATAAAAGAAAAAGAGATAGGAGAAGGGAGGATGACAATATTAAATAATAATAAAAAGAAAGTAGAAAGGAACAATCAATTATTTTAATTTCTCAAATCATAATACTCTAATATACAAATTCTTTCCTCTTATAGGCGCATGACTCATTGGCTAGAAAGAAACAATTTTATGGTTTCATAAATAATAAAACATCGGATATATCTTTCATAATTCATACTAATACTATAATAATTATTTATCTTAATAACTTCCTCTATGAAGGAAAGTGTCCTGATTTCCCATCCATAACAATATCTTTGAACTCCCTTTATTAACCCTCTAAGGAGACTGATCAGACTTTCTTTAATGTCTTTTGTGGCCACTTGCATTGCTCTATCACCGCCTTCAAGATATGCCATCTCCACCCCTAGGGGATAGCAAATTCATCCAACTTCAAAGGATTTCACATCTATACCATGCAACTCTACCACCTCATAAAAGTTATGTTGTCTCCACCTCTAGAATACTATCAATCGAATCATCTTAAATTCCTTGCATGCCCTTCTTGCGTGGTTTGACATTATTTCTATATGGCGTCATCTCAACCTTTGATGGAAGACCAAATAAGTCATCTTTGGTGGTCTCCACAACCTTTCCAACGTCACCTTATCACCACCTTTAGGTCATAGCACCTTCACCCTCTGTGAAGGATCAATTTGACAATCTTCAATAAACTTCACATAGTAACACCTTGTTTGTTAGCTCAGGGTGTCGCCACATTTACCTTTAAAAAGAGAACTAATACAATTACCTCAATTTACTTCATGGACTTTCTTGTGTCATAATCATCAGAGAAACTTGGAGTGGCTATCTTTGACCAAATATGTATTGATGCTTCCTTTGAGTTCAAGAAAAGTTTGGCTTTTGTAAATATCCTTATTAATATTAAAGTTAATTCAAGTGGGCTGCCATTCTTTTTATGATTTTTCATATAAGAAAACATATGTCTCATGTTTGTTTACTTCTCTGCATGTGTGTATGATATTATTGACGGTTAAGACAATAAAAATATATCTATGTCGGCTCAACTTCTAGCATACAACAATTATAGCTAATATGGATGTTTTTTATCATTTTAGTTCATGTTAGATGAAGTAATTATGTACCATGTTGCCTCACCCACAACTCGAAAAAGTTTTAATGTGCTAAGACAAAGAGAAATAGAGAAAGGGGGAGAAAAGGAAAGCTTAAAAACCCATATGGTTATATTACACCCAAAATCTTGTTGTCAACTCTATTGCAGATCCATTAAGTACAAAAATGGTCTGATAAAACCAGACCACAATGTGGGATGTAATGATTCATAACTCATTACTTAAAAAGCACTGTGCATCTCATCTGATATCTTCAATCTCTATAATGTTAAACTCAATAATCATGTAAATCATGGCCAGGCATAACCAACTCTTGCAAATCTATATAAACATCTTCGCAATTCTTGAAAAGCATAACACTTTGGCTTTTGTTAGCAATGCTTTTTTGCAACATTGAATTCAGATAAATTTGAATTAAGTGAAATTTGNCACATAACCAACTCTTGCAGAACTATACAAACATCTTCGCAACTCTTGAAAAGCATAATTTATCACACTTTGGCTTTTGTTAGCAATGCCTTTTTGCAACATTGAATTCAGATAAATTTGAATTAAGTGAAATTTGAAGTATAAAAAGTGTGCAATGGAAGGTCATACCTTGCACTGCACGGCATATTACGAAATGAAACCTTCCTCCTCTAACACGCCTTCACAAAACCATGGAGCATACCAATTGATCTTTAGGTTCATCTTCATCTCATCAAGAACCCCATATATCTCCTCCAATGAAGGNTTTCCACCTCTAACACGCCTTCACAAAACCTTGGAGCATACCAATTGATCTTTAGGTTCATCTTCATCTCATCAAGAACCCCATATATCTCCTCCAATGAAGGATGGAGTCCATCCATGGACGTAAATTCATGAACTTTGCCATCTAATTCAATAGAACTCCCTCCAGGAACTTTAACAACTCCCCAATCCTTCATAACCCTCCTCAATCTTCCAGCATCATCCCAGTTCCCGTGTATTGCATGAATATTGGATAATATAGAATAGTTCCCACTATTTTCAGGCTCAACTTCGATGAGATGCTTCAACGCCTCCTGGCCAACCTCAACATCGCCTACAATTCTTGAAGCAGACAACAAAGATCCCCATATAGCTGCAATAGGCTTAAAAGGCATTTCTCTAACTTGATCCCTCGCCTCCCTTAAGCAACCGGCGCGACCAAGAATATCAATCATACAACCATAGTGCTCTATTTGAGGCTCAACATTATAAAATGATTTCATTGAGCTGAAATACCATCTTCCCAATTCAACATCACCAATGTGGCTGCAAGCTGATAGAATGGCTATAAAAGTAACACCATTCGGTTTCACGCCTTCGCTTTCCATTCGATCAAAGAGTTGTAGCGCTTCGCTCCCGAGCCCATGAAGTGCAAAACCAGCTATCATGGAAGTCCAAGTAACAATACTCCTACTCTTCATGCTTTCAAACACTTCAAATGCCTTCCATATGTCACCTGCTTTAGCATACATGTCGATGAGTGCATTACTCAGCGGGATGGTCTTATGCAAGCAATGCTTATCAATGAAACTATGAATCCATTCACCTAAATTCAGAGCACCTAACTGAGCACAAGCTGAAAGTGCTGACAATGATGCTACTTCATCTGGCTCAATGCCATCCTCAACCTGCATCCTACGAAAGAAGACAACCGCCTCATCAGCACGATTCATTTGTGCATATCCTGCGATCATCGACGTCCACGATATGAGATTCCTTTCAGCCATTCTATCAAACAGCAAGCGCGCACTCTCGGGATCACCAACCTTCGAGTAACCTGCAACCATTGCATTCCAAAGAACCACATCCTTTTGAGGAATTTGATCAAACAGTTGGCGGGCGTCACTGATACATCTGCAAGCAGAGTACATATGAACAAGACCAGTTGAGACATGAATGTCAAATTCAAAACCTAGTCGAACAACCTGTCCATGAGCCCCTCTTCCGACGTCTGCGTTGGATAAATGTGCAGCAGCCTTCAGCAGAAAAGGAAACGAGTAAGTGTCGGGTCTAAAACCTGCGGCTTGAATCTTGTTGAACAAATCAATGGCGTCTCTTGCTGAATCCGACTGAGAGAGACTTCTGATCATTGTGTTATAAAGATGAAGATCGGGACTTGGTTTGCATTGAAAGAGCGTAAAGGCGTAGTCTTTGAAGCCCAAGGAAGAACACACATGGATGAACTTGCTGAGGAGGAGATTGTCTTGATCGAGGCCACGGGAGAGCATAAAGGTGTGAGCTTGGCTCATCTGGTTGAAGGTGGAGCATTGATTCAGTAAAAGGGTGAGGTAATGAAGAGGAGTAAGGTGACAGGTTCTATTCCTGGTTTGATGAGTATGGGAGAGGAGACGAGAGGAGATGCGTCTCAAGCTGCCTCGTTGGGACATGGATCGAGGCTGAAGCTCCAAAGATGCAGTTTGACATTTCATGCCCATCATAACAACAAAAATAGGATTTAATGGATTTGATGGATAAGTCCTGTTAATATTATGGTACCAAACGAAAAATTATTGTATATGTTCACAGTATGAAGAACGGGGAACAATCAAAACACTTAATCAAAAATGCATGTCAGTGGGTCTAATTTATTATTATTATTTTTAAATTTTGATTGGACACCGAACGAGACGAGATAAGCGCTCGTACCAAACACCCACTTAGGCTTTCTTTGAGAAAGAGGTGAAGTTGTGTGCCATTGCAGTGAACCTTGATGTGTGGAAAAACTTTCATTTGGTGAAACAGTGTCTCTCGAACGTCTCTTAAAGTTGTTTCACAAGAATGATAAATTTTCGTCGTTTTAGATCGCAGACGCCCTTCTCCGTTTCAATAATGTGGCTTTTAAAGAAACTTCGCTGAACGGTCAGCGAAGTCTTACATGAATAGTACTTGATTCATATGTATTCACTAACACCTAAACTTCAATTTTTATATGATGATGAATATTTGACTACTATATGTTTTACTTCAAAAATTAAAATAGTGATATCTTTTATATATAACATCTTTCATACACATGAAAATATGTTTTACTTTAAAAATTAAAATAGTGATATTTTTTATATGATATGAATATTTGATTACGACAAACTTGTTTGGTAGCCCTAATTCCAATGCATTTTTTTGTCTCTATTTGGGCCCCTTTGTATGAGGTTATTAATGTTATTCATTTAGTTAAATATGAAAATGTCATTTGTATGCTAAACTCAAAATAGTTGATGACATTAAACATCTTATTCTATGTTTTAAATGTTGATCAAACCATATGTCAGCCATGATTAACACTTGTTTTTACACTGAAATCTAAGTCTAGAATGTCAATGATCATATGTTGTTTTCTTCAAGCGATGATAGAAATTGGCTCAAACATCATTGAATCTTGTTCGAATGAATTGATTTCTAGTGATTTATCTATGTATAAGTTGGTCTAGTTTATAATGAATATTATCTTTTAAGGAATCTAGGTTCAATATAAATTTAAGTTTGTCTTTATTTAATGACAATTTCATATATTAAAGAAGCACTAGAAGCTTAAGTTTCTCTTGAATTACACTATATTGTTATCTTTTACATTTTACTTTACTGTGAGGTAATAGTTTGTCATAAAAGAAAAGAAAATATTGGATCAAAATTAAATATAAATGACTATAGAAAAATGTATATGTTCCTCAATGGTATACAAAGGCCTTACTAATGAATTATGATACAAATGGTGAATTTATTATTAGATTATATGTGATGATTATACATATAAAGTCTATCAATATAACTCTTCATTTATTTCACCAACATAACATTTAGATGATCAGATATCTATGTAATGCATATCAGTAAATGCTTATGTATTTACAAATCACACCTAAACTTCAGTTTTTATCCATATGTCATCTCCACCAAAGAGATGGATATAACTTATTTAAAAAAATTAAAATAATGATATTTTAAACTTTAGATATCATAAATATAGAAAAGTCATATTTATATGTTAGACATGCAAAGACATAAAATCATCTAAGATCTAATTTTATAAAAACAACATTTCAAGTGATGTTAATGTAATTATCCCAATTTTTAAAAACTGAAGCCAAAAGAACTTTAAATAACAATAACAGTAGATAAATAAAGCAATCACTCATTTCAACAATATCTAAATTACAAATCTCAATCAAGTTCTGTTACAGTTAAGCAACTGAGTGAAGCAGGATCTCCCTCCATATCGATACTTAAACAGGCCATCAAACACCAAATAAAAAAACAAACTTGGCCTGCAATAAAATACCATGAACTCCCTCTAATGCACAATTTCAATCACAAAACAATTATAAAAAAATTAAAAAAAAAAAACTGTACAGAAATACAGATGAAATGTTCTACATAAGTCCATCATCATTTACTTGAATCTCATCTCCCAGAAGCAGCCAGAGCTTGGCCTTCAGACTCTTGCCTGGATAATGAAACCAGAGAAAGAGGGAGCTCTTTAATGGCGGAAACCGGATCCTTAACTTCAGCAGAAGAAAACACAGGTTCCTCCTTCTTGGTATAGCTGAAGCACAGATCCTTATTTGCAGCTAAAGCTAATAGTTCAGATTCTTCCAACCCTTTTGTTGGTCCAAGGCTGCACCTTTCAGTGTTATGCTTAGCTAATGCGTCCTTAAATTTCTTTATCTGCAATAAAATGGCATAAAGAGTTTTAAAAATCCTATTTTTAGCAGGATTTAAGCAAGTTTGAATGTTGCCAAACAGACAAATCAAAGCCTATCATTTTAACGAATCTCATTTCATTATGCTGTTTGTTAAAAACAAAATATGTTAAATATCATCATTGAAAGGAACTAACAGATTTCAGACTTTTTCCTTCTCACAAATCATAAGTTCTGAAATAAACAGATAAATGATTTATGGGGGGTTTACATACAAACATATAATTCTTATATATTTGTGTATCAAAATGTCAATTTTGCTTTAGATAAGTTAATCTTTTATGTGATTTAGAGATTACTGTTGTATATGTAATTATGATAATGCATCTATTAGATATATGAATAAGAATATAGTCAAATTTAACAAGATTTAACAGTCAAGCCAAACAATTTTCTGGTTTTAAGAAACCAAATCTGCATTTTTCAGGATTCAAACAGCACCTTAAGACAAGAAATCATATAAAAATAACTACAAATAGTCCACAAACGATTAAAACAAGTTGTTGCAGAACTTACTGTGGCATTAGTACAGCTGAAGCTACAGAGACGACCATTCGCTCCCCTATAAAACCTAAAAAAGGGAAGGACATGAACGTTCAAGCTATAGCACATGGATTTATGCATCTCATAATTCACTTGTAGAAAGAGAACATCTGGATTCCTCTCGGCCAATTGACATATCTGCAATCAAAACATAACTAATAAATAAATAAACCTAGCAAATTTAGTAAAAAAAAAGTAGTTTTTATGGTAAAATATCAACCTTTGGATGCAGGGCTCTGCAACCAGCNCTTGGACCAATCAATTCATAAAAGTTGAATATGTTATTTGCGGAGCATGATTGGAACATCCACGAGTAGTAGGTATTTGGGCGTACCAACGCACACACTAGTGCTAGCTTCCACTCAGATAGAGCACCCGACGCCAAGGAGTCAAACTATGGGCACTGCTCACAAAGCCAGGAGGCTCCTGCACCCCCTTATGGGCGCCTAAGCGCCCAATGTTGGTGCTGGGGCGCCCACT
>JXCR01127907.1:0-37833 GCA_002079205.1 Phalaenopsis hybrid cultivar
CTTGTTGGGTTGTTGATATAAATGAGAAAAGTTTCATTATAGCTTATTTTGCATTTGATTTATTTTGTCGAGCCTGGTAAAGTGTATTTTTATGTGTAATTTTTTTTACTGGTCTTAGAAATACTCAATTGGTTGTGGCTTGGGGTGAGAGTTTTGTTGTAATTTTGTATTTATGTAACTTTGTTTTTTTTATCTTAGTAATACAATGACTAATAAGAGCAAAGAGGCTAGTACACATGTAATGTGGGACAAATAAATCAAAATAATATTTTGTAACATTTGCCTTAAAGATATCGATCTGGGAAATAAGCGTACTACATATTTTAACGATGAAGTGTGACAAAATATTATAAAAAATTTCAAAGAAAGTACAAATAGAGAGTATGACAGGATACAACTGAAGAACAAGTAGGATCAACTCAAGAAGGATAGAAAATTCTGGAAAGAATTGAAATGAGGATCAACGGGCTTGGAGTGGGATCCAGTAAAGCGAACCACTAATGCTCCCAAGAAGTGGTGGGCATAAAGATTTGCGATAAGAATTTTTTGACATATCTTCTAATTTGGTCAATTTTTATTTTTTTTAAAATTGAAGTGTAAGTTATGAATTTATAGGCGGTGCCCGCTACAAAGAAATTTAAAATTTGTGGAATTGAGCCTGAGTTGGAGGAGTAGTTGGATTGAATGTTTGGGGGTGCATTGCAATGGACAACTATGCATGTGCCCTTAACGAGACAAAGTTTGGTGGCACCCTTGAGAACATTGAAACCCAACAGTCAGGAGATTCAACTGAAGTCCCCAGCCCGGAGCTCCATGAACTTGAGTCCACCTCACATTCGAAGCGTTCGAGGGTTGAGAATGAAAAGAATGTTGGGGGTGCTTTACTTAGAAGCCATATATCATAACTTGTGTCCACTTGCAGCGCTGTCCCCACACACCTCATGCAAATTCTATCGAGAATGTCTTGAAGATTCTGAATGGATTGAGGGATTTTTTTTAGGGTGAATCACTATACTTGTTTGCAATATAGTTGCTTGAAGATCAGACCAGTAGATATTTTTTTGTCAAGATGTCTGATGCCCGCAGAGTGACATATCTACAATGTTTTTATGATCACAAGAACATTTGAGATGTCTTTTTTATTTACAATCTCTTGGGATAATAATATTTGTGCATTTTTTCATTATGATTTGAATACATCAACTACTTTGAACTTTTCTTATTCAGTGCATCTTATTTTTTTTCTTTTATTGTTCGTAACCTTATGTGATTGTAGCTAATTCGTTGATGCTTCTGCTTTAAACAACATGATACTAATCTACATGGATGCAACTGAAAGAAGACACTGAAGGAGAATTGCAGCTATCGTATGCTTGATCAACGACTATTACAAATCTTACATTGATCGATCTCCATGCAAGACATCCTCATATGTTGAGGATAAATGGGTTGGGGAGTTACTTGCGGGCCACTCAACGGGATTTAGCAATATGTTCCGCATGAGACAGGCAATATTCATTGATTTGTTGGAGGAACTTCACGGATCTCATGGAATTCATGGCTCTATCAGGATGACTTCACGAGAAGTATTGATGATAATCCTCTACATATTATCCCAAAATGAATCAATGTGAGGGGCAATGAAGTGATGTTAACACTCCTCCAAAAAATTTTATAGGTACTTCTCAGTGGGGTTGAAGACACTTGTGAGCTTTTCTTCACATGTCATTAAACCTACTGATCATACGTTTGAATGGACCCTACATAGATTTCACACGATGCACGAAAGTTATTACATTAAATTTTAAAAAAAATCAAATTACAAACTCAATATTATTTTACTAGGATTATATTTAAGCAATAGATGGAACAAATATTGGCGCACATTGTCCAAATAATGAGATGTTTGCATTCATCGGTCGTTTTGGGAGCCCGACACAGAATGTCATGGTCATTTGTGACTTCAACATATGTTTCATCTTTGTTATGACAGGTTAGGAGGGCGGTGCATATGACAATAGAGTTTTCAAAGCTGTGACGTGGAATACCACTTACAACTTCTCACATCCTCCTGCAAGTATGCTTGGGACTTAACTAATTTCATAATTAACTTTTACCTCAATACTAATTATGTAATTCATATTAGGCAAACATTACTTGTTTGACGTTGGATATCTGTTGTAATGAGGGTATCTCAAGTCATATCCTGACATAAGATATTACATACCAGACTTTGAGCGAGCGAACGATGTAACATGAGAAAGAAAATAAACGTTCAATAAAAGACATTTCTCGTTATGATGTGTTATTGAGATGACTTTTAGTGTTTGAAAGAAGAAATGGGTTATATTTCGTGATATGTCAACTTATCCATTTCCCAAAGGTGCAGATTGTGACTGTCATGATGACTCTCCACAATTACATTTGGCGGCATCCTTCTTACAACGACATTGACTTCCGTTATACAGATAAGGATCATGAGCATGTACCTACTAAAGCATTTGAGTATTGTTTTGGCCATTCTTTTTCATAACATGAGAATGATGCTTCCGCGGTCTATACTACAAACGAGGAAGGTGCAAGCGAGATGACAAAGTTGAGGGAACAAATTACTGATGCGATAATAGGAGGGTGATTGGAGAATTTATTATTTTATTTTATATACTTTATTCAGTATCATTTGAATTTTGATCAGCTTCTATTTATTTTTATTTCCCATGTATATTTGAGATTGACTATTTGGTCTTTTTACACTACTCGTAGGTTTTTTTTCATTTGTATTTCATTTATTTTTGTTTTAGAAGGTTTGAGGGGTCGATGATGAGACATTTAACCTTATGGGTTCTTCGGATGGTTTGTTAATCATTGTTGGTTGGTGTCGCATGTGAAATCCTAATGAAGACAACCAAATTCCTCTCTTCTATTTGGTGTGATACGATTTTTTAGGTTCTTTTTGAAGGCCTTTTTGGTGATATGTATATGTAACAAACATAAGCTTTGTATTGCATCGGTAAAAGGTAACCAAGAACCTTTTATTACAGATTTCATTGTCTTTTTGTAGTGGCATACTCCTAGTGACAGATTCGTTTGATGGTATACTAAGTTCTTTGAGACCTCACTCCTGCACAAAATTATAATTGCTTACTTCATTTATCAATTTCTACATATTATGTACAGTTCCTTTTTATTTCCATTTCTAATATATTTGATATTGATTTTTTTTGGGTTTTTTACGCTATTCGTAGGTTTTTCCATTTGCATTTCATTTGTTTTTCTTTTATATGGTTTAAGAGGTCCATTATGGTACGTTTGACTTTATGAATTCTTATAGATGGCATGTTAGTCGTTGTTGGTTGGTTTCACATGTGAATTCTAATGAAGGCAACTAAGTTCTTATCTTCTTTTCAGTGATATGGTTTTTGAGGATCTTCAAGGTGGCCTTTTCTGTTGATTTGCATATGTGACACAAATGAGCTTAGTTTTATGTGGGTTAAAGGAAACCAAGTACCCTTTTTTTCAAGGTCGGTTGTCTTCTTGTAGTGGCAGATTCATTGGTTAGTGTATTGAGTTCTTTGAGACCTCACACCTGCAAAAAATTGTAATTTATTAATTCTTTTAGCAATTTCAACTTGTGTTATGACTAATGGACTGCCTTTTATAGCATTCAGGAAAGGTAAGCTTTAGGATTTCGTGGACCTTTTGACGATTGCTCTGTCACTACAGACATAAAACTTCCCTACTTATGTCACGTGAGATGCATAGCTACGAGAGAAAGTTCTACAGGTACCAGCGGTGGTCATGCAGTCTGAAAAAGTTTAAGTTCTTCCACTGGGCATGTAGTCTGGTAGATTCCACTGCCGACAATGATCGGGAATGAATATCATTTCTGAAGGACGACGTAGCTCATGACATACTCCGTCTACATTATAAAATCAATATTGTAATATTACTAATTATAACTTTAATTGTATTTTTAACACACTTGATATTCACTATTACGTGAGGTGTTTATTAGGATTTTTGTACTGTTTTAAAGTGAATTTTTGCTTCTTAAGTATCAAATGTATGATTAGAATAGTTATGTTACAAATAACAGTACTAAACAGGGGTAGAATAATCATTTATCCAGAAACAGCTACCGCACAACTATTTTCAAACCGCAGAAAACAAACAACCAGTTAATATCTTGCACTTTTATGCCTCTAATGATATAGACTATGTTACATATGTTAGGGATTGCTTGATTTGTTAAGAAGATAATGTAAAATAAAATAAAATAAATACAAGTGTTTTAATGTTGAAATGCTTGATTGGAGTAAAAAGAAAATTAAAACAAAAGTAATATAGACTTCAGTTGAATTATTTTTTCGCCCAAAATGACTAAAAAGGCTAAAAAAATTAAGTTTTTACAAAATAAACACCCAAAACTCACCAAACATTCAGTTTTTTTTTTACGGTGGAAGTAGGGCTGTCAAAACGACTAGTTGTTTGTGAACAACTCGTGTTCGGCTCGTTCGCTAGTTAACGAGCTGAACACGAATAAAGATTTGTTCGTTCGTGTTCGACTCGTTTTGGCCCGAAATACTTTTCATCAATTTTATTTATAAATATGTCCCTTGTTTTCTTTGATGGTGTGCAAGTTTCCTTCGAGTCCTTTCATTGTAATATAGAAGTGTCCGTCTGGTGTGCTCTTCAAGTCTTGTGCTCTGTAAGTTTCTACTGTTTTTAATATATATTTTTGTTTTATTATATCATGGTTTTAATTGGTAACAGAGCCACGAACGGCTAAATTCTTTCTGGAATTCTTTTTTCTATAAGTAATTTTAATATGGTAACCTAACATTGTCAGGATAGGTGTATCCTGTATAGTAAAGTCGGGTATTGCTCTGCAACTTAATATCCTTAACTGACATGCATAATATACTGAGTTCGACCTTTTGGTATGATAATATTATTTTCTAAGCTAAGCTTAATCCTTTGGCCATCGTC
Source organism: Phalaenopsis hybrid cultivar (assembly GCA_002079205.1). Lineage (NCBI taxonomy): Eukaryota > Viridiplantae > Streptophyta > Magnoliopsida > Asparagales > Orchidaceae > Phalaenopsis > Phalaenopsis hybrid cultivar. The sequence continues at coordinate 4,990 of JXCR01127907.1, forward strand.
GCATGTGGGCATTTTTATGCCCGGGATAGACGCTTTGTTGTCTGGTTCTTGTTGACTCGACCCGTTTGGATTAAAACCTTAGTGGAATGATAATACTATCATCTAGCTGATGTTAGATTACTCTATTAAACTTATTTAAAGAAAAACAATTCTAGATGTTTTTATAATTGCTTTTCATGAGCACTTCTTTGAGGTATAATAATACTATAATATCTAATAATTTACAAAGAACTCAATCAAGAAATAATAATATTAAAAATGCAGAATTGCAGGAATATCATGTAAATGAGGAAGATTTAAATATATGAACTATCCCTAAAGTAGAAAAAACCTTAATCTATAAAATTGGAGCNTAAGGTATAATAATACTATAATATCTAATAATTTACAAAGAACTCAATCAAGAAATAATAATATTAAAAATGCAGAATTACAGGAATATCCTGTAAATGAGGAAGATTTAAATATATGAACTATCCCTAAAGTAGAAAAAACCTTAATCTATAAAATTGGAGCTTTTGATTTTAAAGACAAATCATCAATTAAAACGGTTGAACAATCGTTAACAATAGATGAACAAGAGAAACCAATTTCTCTTTTAAACCAAGAAGATCTAAGTAGTTAATTAGAAAATTATAAACATATTCACATAAGCTTAATACAAGTAGCATTTAAACCTCTTACACTTCAAGGATTAAACACTTTGATTTTAGGTTGCTTAAGAGATGCAAGATGCATAAATTGGACACAATTATTAATAGGTGTCATGGAAACTAGCCTATGTCATGGGCCAGTTTTCTTTAACACTTTTCCAAATCTATGCCTNCGATTTTAGGTTGCTTAAGAGATGCAAGATGCATAAATTGGACACAATCATTAATAGGTGTCATGGAAACTAGCCTATGTCATGGGCCAGTTTTCTTTAACACTTTTCCAAATCTATGCCTGTCACTGATAGACATAAATCTCTTTGAGGCAGCTAAAATACAGATAAAATTACACGGGTATGAATTTTTACCTAGATCTGAAACAATCACAATAATCTATGGAATTCATTTTAAAGTTATGAATATTTTATGTCCGAATATTAAAAATAATATAAAGTCAACAAATAGATCTACAATTGTAGAAACTAATTTGCTAGCTTCAAATATAACAACAAATAGGACTAAGCAACAAATAAGACTATAAAATGAGATGAAGTAAGATTCTTTGAATCATGGCTGTTGCAAACTGTTATAAATTCTCATCATGTAATAAATTAGGATGTAGAACAAGTTAGTCAAGATGTTAACAGAGATGTTGTCATAAGATTTGAACTCGCATCAAATTGATTACACAAAGTTAGTCGGAGGAATAGAAAATTCTGATAATAATAAAATAAAAATAGAACAAATTGAAGAATAATTCCAAGATAATAATTTAGAACTAGATTTATTTAAAATACATAAAATAAAAGGTAATAAGGCCTAATCTTTATATCAAATAAGAAAGACAAATCGATACTATTATCCTCGACCTACCCCTGTAGATGCTTTATATGAATAAGATAACAATAAATATCAAAATGATTATAATCCATCTAATATATATGAATGGGACATTGATTGTATGACTGATCGTCAAATACAAATAGTATTATAAATAATGATGATTTATGCCTCTGACACACATAGTCATAATAATCGAGCTCATCAAATTATAACCCAATTAACATGTGGGTTTAGTGGTCCTCTCAAAGGCTGGTGGGTAATTATTGAACTCAAGAACAAAGAGAAGAATTTCTAAGTCCTACAATGATAGGAAACCCAAATCAAGAAAATATTGATGCTATTTATAAATTAATTATCAATATTCTACAGCACTTTACTGGCATAGTATCTGATAAATGAGAGCAAATTCGTTCTCTTTTTACAAAAAATTGAGATCTCCTACTTTGACACATTTTCATTGATATAAAGATTTTTTTTTAATTAGAGTAATGTCTCTACCGGATGCTAATAGTGCGCACTGGAAGCAAAAATTTATTGAAGGTTTACCTAATATTTTTGTTGATAAAGTAAAAAAAGACAATTACAAGATACTAATGTTAAACGTATTCCATATAAAAATCTGACATATGGACAACTGATAAATACTTGTGTACAAGAAGGCTTAGCCTCATGTACAGATCTCAAATTGAGATATCAAATTAAAAAAGAACAATTAACAAAAATAATGCAATTAGGCGCTTTCTTTGAACAATTTGCTTATGATATTCCTAAATTTCCAAAAGAAAAAGAAAAATCTTTTCGCAAAAAGAAGAAATATCATAAGCACTCTGAAAAATATTATTCAGAGAAAAGACCAAAGATTTCTCATAAGAACAACAAAAATAGAGAAATCAGAGAAATAAAATGCTACAAAGGCAAAACTGACCATTATGCAAATAAATGCATAGTAAAAAAGAAAATAAATGAGCTTAATATTGATAATAATATTAAGCAATCTATTTCCAAAATTATTATAAATTCATCTCCTGAAAATTTGGAGACTTCTGACAATTCAAACGAAATTGAGGACAATTCCTCTTATTCATCAGAATTTGATGAAAATAATTGCACCGAATGTGAGTACAAATGTCATAATGAAAATTAATACAAATCTATAATTAAAATGAATGACTTATTTACTTTATCTTCTTTAACGAAAGAAGAAATATTTAAAATTACATCTAAAATTGAGGATGAAAAGATTAGAAATAAAATACTTAAAATAATAATTAATTCTAATGGAGAATCCTCCTCTTTTAATATCATTCATTTTCAAAGATATTCAATGAAAGAAGCTTTAAATAAAGCTGTAATTTTAAATACTAATAATAGACCTACTACTATAAATGATTTAAAAAATGAAGTTAATATTTTAAAATCTGAGATAAATATTTTTCAAAAAAACTAAAAAAAAACAAGTACTAGATTACTAAAATTAGAATTAAATAATACAACTACTGAAATATCAGTAGAAAAGAATAATAATTTAGAACAATCTTTTTTAAATTCCTTGCAAAAAGTTATTATACATAAATAGTTTATAACTATTACTTTAAATATAAATCGAGAATATACTTTATCTAACTTTACTACTCTTATTGATAGTAGAGCTGATATGAATTGTATTCAAGAAAAAATAATACCTTCTTTTGAAAAACTACGCAATAGCTAACTTTTGCGTCTGTAAATAAAATGGAAATTAAATTTAAAATTTTTTCTGCTAATATTTGCATTAATAATCCTTTTCTATTAGTTAAAAATTTAACTCAACATATTATTTTGGGAACTTCGTTTCCTTATAAAATTATGTTAATTAACAAAATCGATAATACTGGCATATATTCAAATAAATTTGGAAAAACCATTATTTTTGAATTTATTACTAATCCTACAGAAATTATTTTGAATGAAATAAATAAATTTAAGTTAAAATAAAATCAAATTAATTTCTTACAAGAAGAAATTACTTTATTTTCTATAGAAGAAAAATTGAATAATAATTCAATAAAAAAAATTTCTACTTTACATGAAAATATGTTAAAAGAAATTTATGGTGCCAATCCAACTGCCTTTTGGCATAGAAACAAACACTGTATTGTTTTACCATATATTGATAATTTGGATGAAAAAAACATCAAGACAAAGGCAAGACGAAGTCAAATAAATCAAGAATATTTAAAAATTTGTAAAGAAGAAATTAATGAACTCCTTAATAAGAAATTAATTAGAAAATCTAGCTCACTTTGGAGTTGTACTACATTCTATGTTATGAATAGTGCAGAAAAAGAAATAAATAAACCTAGATGAGTTATCAACTATAAACCCTTAAATGAAGTTTTAAAATGGATTCGGTATCCCATACCGAATAAAAGAGACTTACTTAATCGCTTCAGTAAATCTCTAATATTTTCAAAATTTGATTTAAAATCTAGATATTGGCAAATTCAAATACTTGAATATGACAGATATAAAATGAATTTTATTGTTCTGTTTGGTCATTATGAATGAAATGTTATGTCGTTTGGTTTAAAAAAAGTTTCTTCTGAATTTCAAAAAATTATGCATGAAATATTCAATCCATCTTCTGATTATATATTAGTTTATATTGATGATGTACTTGTTCTCTCTAAATTAATAGAGGAACATTTTAAACATCTACAGACATTTCAATGGCTTGCCAAAAATAATGGGTTAGTAATCTCTGCGCCCAAAATTAATTTATTTCAAATCGAAATACGGTTTTTTGGACATCATATTGTCCGGAATACAATTATTCCAATTGAAAGAAGCATTGAATTTGCTTATAAATTTTCAGATGAAATGACTGATTTTCGTCAATTACAGAGATTTTTGGGTTCGCTCAATTACATAGCTGACTATTATAAAGATCTTGCTTTAGATACTGCTATTTATTACAATAGATTAAAGAAACAACATAATTTATGGAAAGAGAATCATACTAAAGATGTCCAATTAATTAAGCAAAAGATAAAAATGTTACCATGTTTACATATTGCAGATCCGTCTCTCCCAAAAATAGAAGAGATAGATGCCGCTAATATTGGGTATGGAGGAATTTTAAAGTAAAAAGCTTTTAATACTGAACCATTAGTTCGCTTTATATCTGACAAGTGGAATACCACTCAAGAATAAAATTCGACATTTAAAAAAGAAATGCTTTTGGTTGTCAAATGCATTACCAAATTTCAATTTTATTTATTAAATCAGAAATTTTTATTACGAATTGATTGCATTTCAATTAAGTATATACTGCAAAGAGACGTAAGCAATCTTGTCTTTAAACAAATATTTGCCAATTGACAAACACAATTATCTTATTTTGAATTTGATACAGAATATATTGCAGGTAATACTAATTATTTACCTGACTTTCTCACTCATGAATTTTTGCAAGGAGAAAGACAATGAGGGGTGGATCACCCCTCATCATAGGGTTAGAATGATACCCCAACGAGGTCCTTTCACCTTTAGAGGGGGGAGAGGTAGAGGCCAACCTAATGTGGCTCCACGAAAATTTATAAATTTACAACAATATTTATATGGAAGCCCAATGGCCTCTACACCAGAAAATAAATCTCCTCAATCTCCTGATTTACAAATTCAAGAAGTCACAAAATTTGTGCAAAAAACATTGAAAGAAAAAAATCATTGAAATCAATTTAGAGAATTATGAAATTAATGATCCCTGAAAAATCTAGGAGAGATATTTGGACACAATTGTCTACGCTCAAGTTAGTCTTGATCAAGAATTATATGAGGCAATCCTCACTTCATTACAATGTGTTGAAATTCAACATATTTATAAAGAACCAAATAATTCTATTTAATATAACAAGACGACAATAAATCGCATCTTGCAGCAACGGGATTGGGGTTTAACTCCTTTCCAGACTAAACATGTTGAATTTATTCATCCTGTAAGTAATAAAAAAAATTATTATTATTTAATTACTGGACCTATGTCCAAGCTATGAATCGAGTTTTTTTGCTCATTAATCCAAGACATAAACATTTTTGGTTTTTTTTGTTAATGTCTGAAATTTTGAATAAAGAAATACCAAATTGATTTTTATAATGGTGGGAAAAATTTGGAGCCACCAATGAAATCCTTCTGGAACCCATCAATGATTTCTATCTAAAGTGGGTTAACTCTTCTCCTTAGCTCACAAAATAAAAAATAAAATATTAGCCGATGGAATGTGTGAATTATTATTCTTCAATCAAGCACAAATTCCATGGATATTTGCTTGAAATCTATGTCATAATGAAGGTAGAGTCAACGTCAAAGGCTTATGACGTACCTTTTCATGAAATGAAGGTCACAAATTGTTGTTGGCGACAAAATAGTTCAAATTAATAAAGTCATTAATTTTAATGTTGAAAATAATCGAGAACAGTGATCTTAAGAATTTTTACTTAAGTAAATTCATGATCAAACCAAAAAGAAATATCATCGAGAATCTTCGGATCAAATCAAATAAAGAATCCAAGAATTTTATCAGAACATATGAAAGAATTATTTTCAGGAGACGACATGTCAGTCTCTAATCAAGGGCCAGATGACAAAGAAAATTGGGAGTGAATGGTGACCCACCTCGGCTCAAATTAATGGTAGAATATTATAGTGGACCTCCACTGAGGTCACTTCCGAAGAAATTATGGGTAATAATGACGGTGGATGAAATATTAATGGTTGGTGGAATAGTGACTGCAATAATTATGATTGGTGTAATAGTATTTTAAAATAATTTCCTACTTTATGTCACATCCGTGACATCCAACGAATGTGTTATCTTTTGTTTAATTATCTTGTATTAAGTTCAGAGTTCACCCTCTATTATAAATATGAGCTTGTTTTCTTTGCTGGTATACAAGTTTCCTTCGAATCCTTTCATTGTAATATATATATATATATATATATATATATATATATATATATATATATATATATATATATATATNGAGACTATAAAAAATTATAATCAATTAAAAATATTAATTAAAAAAATAGAATAAAAATTATTAAATTAAACAATAATTTTAAAATCTTGCCTAAATTCTTAATATTTTATGACTATCTGATTTGGATGTCAAACGATTCCTTGTTCGAGGTCTAAGTATAGCACTCCGTCTCTTCCGCCGTCCCCTCCATATCCCTCGTCTTTCACTCTGCCCTCCAGTCGTGCCCTCCGTCACTCATTCTCGCGCAAACAACCGAAGTCATAGCCTTGTTCTGGTTCCAGGGCTTGATCGTCTTCTTCTCCTTCGCCGGAGTGGAGGCCCATTCGATGTTCCCTGATGAGCTTCACCACAACCATAGCCTTGTTCTGCTCCCTTCCGACCTCCTCTTAGTATGGAAAAACTATATTCGATTTTCCGTTTTTTCTTCAAAACCCTCAGCCCTCTTTTTTCTAAAAGCCCTGTTATTCATCTGAGGAGGGAATTGTAGTTCATCTGCTTCCAAGGTCTAATCTTTTTTCCTAAATGCCAACTTAATATTCATAACCTTGATTTGAATGATGAATGTTGTTGGTATATTTACACTAGCATGCTTCATTAAACTTACCTTGCGTGTGCAAAATTAAAATTTTTGGTGTGCTTTGAAACAAATTTATCCTACGTATGCAAAACTAAAATTTTTGGTGTGCTATGAAACAACTTAAGACTATTTTTTTTTTTGGTAAAAGAGCATTATTCGGCTCTCATTTTATTCCACAAGAAAAAAATTACAAAATCGAGAAACACGTCCAAACTCTCACACCCTACAATAAAAAAAGGGAAAAATAAGGCCTCTTTTCACAAAAAAAAAAAAAATACAACTCACACACTTAACTACCACAGAAATGACAAAAACCACAATTAAATTAAATCTTTCATAACTAAAACCAACAGATCATCAGGAAAATGGTAAAAAACCTGCGCATAAGATAGTTTTAAGCCACATTTAGCTGCCCAATGATTCACGAAATTACCTCCACGAAAAACATGAGACCATATTACATTCAAATAAAACAGTTAATGCTTCAATCTTCTTTAAGTGCAACAGAATATTCTAATATGGTTCCAAAGCTAACCTGCAACATTTCCAGAGAATTAGAATCAACTTCAATAATAATATTACGGTCTGTTTGGCGCAGCTGCAGCTGCGCTGGCCTAGGAAGCTGCTATGGGGAAACAGCTGTGGGGAAGCAGCTGTTCGGATTTTGGTTTTTGTTTGATGTAGCTGTGTGAAAATAGCTGCAGAGTAGATGTTTCTGGAAAAATGATAATTCTACTCTTATATGTTAAAATGTTTAAAAGATGAATGTAACAGTGAAATTTTTTAAATTCCAAAAGCAAAATTTATTATGTAATAAATTAGTAAAACTTCAACATGTTAATAATGTAATAAATTATATTTTAGGGTAATTATTTATTAATAGTTATGTAATAAATTTGTATGATTGATTATTATATTTTAAAATATTTACTTATTAGAGAGGTGAGAATAGGAAAAAAAAGACTTGTTATATGAATGTTGTTATATTCGTTTAGGGTTTAACATATAAAAAGTTATAAATATCAATATTTGATGGTCAAAATGAAATATATTAATTTTTTGTTTATGTCATAGATATGTAAACATAAATATTGCGAAAAAAATAAACTGCGAGTTGAAGTACCCATTTCTGTTATATATCACAGCAAAAATTCATCGTTTACATAACAAAAGATTTCATGTGGATTCATGACTTCTGTTAATCCTAAACTTCAACGATAACAGTGCATAATTACATAAACACATCTCAAGTAACTGATAACATTAGAAGAGCAAAAAAAACTCTAAAACTATTACAATCACAATTAGTAAGATAATTATATTATTCTTAACATTAACACGATGTAGCTCCCGTGCCAGACTTTGCTCAAGTGATGTTCTTCATTCTCGATCAACATCATATGGGGAATCAATCGAACCATCTGCCCAACAGAAGAATTTGCACTGTTTGGCGATACTCCGTGGGAAGGTATAAAACTTCCTCCAGTAGTTGTGCTGTTGGCATGACGTTAGCAGTGAGGGTTCGAAACCACAGTAATAGAGTGTTCGTCAGGATGTCCCGGAAATCTGTGAGCTCATCTTGTCTTAAGTGCAACAAAATAGGAAATAACATTCCAGTTGTAACAAGATCTTTATTTGTAAATGATCCATGGAATTAGTACGACAGAGATATACATTAAAGTATGCATTTCGATTTATAGGGACTAAATAAAATAAATTAAATAAACCAACATAAACAGAGGATTTAACGTGGCTCAGTCATGTGGACCTACATCCACGGGAAAGGAATCATGTATATTCATTACTGTAATAAAACAAAAATATGCATCGGTCACACTCAACAATGTCTCCAAATATATTTACAACATATTCTTTTCCTTTTGAAAAAAATAAAATGATGCCTTCCAAATAGCTTTGCCATAACAGAACAAAGGTGTGCTGTCCCAATTCCGTGAATTCTTTTGAGGAGCTTAACAAGAAAATTATAAATCCCGTATCAATCTTGCCACCAAACAACTTTCCAGAGCATGATCTCTGCTGGCCAGCTGTGACTTCAACAAATGTCTATGTATTTATATAAGAAAATTCAGGTGTTAGAAGATATAATTTCAGTTTTTTCCCTAGCAATCATAGACTTCCCCAATGGTAGAAATTGGAGCAACATGTTTACAGGTTTTCATTCAAATTGAAGCAACATGTATAAAAGGAGCAGACTTCATAGACAGTTAATATATACAGGTTTCTAAATCAGCCCCAAGTTCATTACACTTCATGTTTACAGGTTTCAAAACATCCCTATTGGATTGAATTCAATATTAATTGCATTTTAAAGAGAGCAACTTTCCTTGGTAATGACAACAATGGTTGCTTAAAAAAGTTTAAGCCATCCTAGAGTGCCTCACCAGAATCCAAACTCCCAGCAATGTCCATAGCTTTACAGAAAATTGAAATAAATTGCATGCAATCAAGCTGTAGTGGATAATAAATGCAAAGAAGCGTCATATGATTGTAAATGCCCCTAAAAATATGATACTGTGATGTAATCAAAGATACTAATTTGGGAATTGAAGCAAAGGGTTTTATAAAGCAATTTCCATTTACATAATTTATTGCAAGGAAAAACACGACAATATAGGTGTGATAGATAAAAAACCAAATGCAACTATATATAAACTTTAAAGAAACATTACACAGAAACATTTGAAGATAGCTAAACCTCACAGAAATGCACTTCTCCACATTTTGATGACTCTTGCACCAATTTGCACAAAGAAAAATTGCAAATATATAATTAATTCCATTCAGGTACTAGTTACATAAAAAAAGCACCCAATTTGCAAAATTTGATTCGGTTTGAACACTAATTTATAAGCCCAACTTCTCAAATTTCAGTCCAATGGGGATTTGAAAGAATGTTGTCCTAATTTCCTGATTTTAAAATGAGCAGCTGAATAAGAAATTGAAAAATAAATGTATATGCATGAATTCTTTCTCAATGCATCTAAACAGTGGGTTTTCATGGAATTAGCTATGCCATAAAAGATCAATGAATGTTGTCCCAATTTCCTAAATTCATAATGACCAGCTTAACAAGAAATTGAATAATAAGCAACTTCATTCTTGCCACCAAACAACCTTCGAGAGCATGATCTCTTCTGGTCAGCTCTACGATTTGTGCAATGTGATATGTATGTAGAGATGAAAGTTCAGGTGTGAGACTTGTAAATGCATACATTCGTTCTCAATACACCTAAAAAGTGGATTCCCATGGAAATAGTTATGCCATAAACGATCAAATGAATGTTGTCCCAATTTTCTGATTTTTTAATGAACATCTTAACAAGAAATTGAATAATAAACAACTTCATTCTTGCCACCAAACAACCTTCGAGAGCATGATATATGAGATTTACTTAAAAAAATATCACTCAATGGACTAACTTCAAAAAAGAACTATATGATTTATTAATCATTCCATACGATTGTACATATAGCCTGTTCTTATGCATTTTCTACATTTAAGATGTATTTTCTTCATTTTCTTAATAGAACCATTACAATCTTATATCATGAAGTGCAAAAGATGTAATATAATGAAGTGCAAAACTATACAAACAATATTCACCCTCCAACCAATACATCTGTAATCTTTTCTCGAATGGATGACATTTTATTTGCACCTTCCCCCTCCTTCGTGCAAATGGTAGCATGTTTGTTCTCCCCTCGGGGGAGAGATTGACCGATGCAGTATTCAAAAGCTTTAGCTGAGACTTCCTGTTCATTCTCTTCAGCATTATGGAAGTCAACATCAAATTGAGATGGGTGACGCCTAATGAAGTTGTGCAATGTCATCATCACTATAACAATTTGTACTTGTTTAGGAAAGGGGTAAGTTGGCATATCGCGCAATATCACCCATTTTTTTTCCAAACGCCAAATGTCCTCTCGATGACCCCTCTCAATGATGAATGTCTTTTGTTGAACATCTTCTTCCTATTTCGTATAACATTGCTTGCTTTTTTGAAGTCTGCTATATGATATATGGTGTCAGGAAAAGGTTTAAGGTGCCCTCGCTACATAGGGTAGCCGACACCCACCAGACAATACTTTCTTGTAGAGTGTTGCACTTTAATTTTAACATTTAAAATAAGAAACAAATGTTTATAGGTAAACAATGTACCGGGCGGAGGGTGAGGGAAGTTCAAATGAGGATTCATTGTAGCACTCTTAAAAACCCTGCTGTCGTGCGCACTCCCCTCCCAACCAGACATAACAAAAGTAAAACACATGTTGAAATCACAGACGACCATGACATTCTGGGTTGAAGTTCCAGTTCAACCAATAAATGCAATCTACTCATTATTTAGAACTCGTGCATCAACGTGGGTACCATCTATTGCACATATGCAATCCTAAACAAATAGCAAGTCATGTGAGCAAATGATATTGCAGCACAAAATATTATATCCATCTATTGTACATATGAAGGGGAGGAAGTACTTTGAAGTAAGGCATGTATCATGCATCGTGCCGAATCTCCAACGGAGTGTGTGAAAATGTTGGATTGATAGACTTTATGACACGCTTGGACAAGCTAACGAGAGCATTCAACCCCATTGAGAAATATCTGCTTATTGTTTCTGATGAGTGATGGACGCATTCCATCGAAACAGGGATCGACTCATTGTGTGATAATATGTAAAGATTCAAAGCCAAGACCTCACGGTTAGTCGTCCTCGCTGACCCACGTAGGCCATGAGATCGACTCAGTTCTGCTAGTAGATCTCGAAACACTTCCTGCGTCATGCGGATAATGTTAATGAATCTTCTTGTATGCCCTGTTAGCATTTCTCCTACCCATTTGTCCTCGATATGAGATGATGTATAACACGGAGAGCCTGCAATGTATGTGCTATAATATTTTATGACCAAGTTAATTGCTGTAATTCTCCTTCGATGTCGTTCTTCTTCTGGGTCCATGCCCTTGGTAACTGTACATGTAACCCCAAACGTGGGATTATATGACTTATCTAAAATCATACCAAATGACCTTCAAAGAAAATAGATTTTCTCCAACAAATGTAATGAAATATGAATGACGGTATATGTTAAAATGAAATAGAATATTATGCTTTAAAGAAGCTAACTAAAATATCGCTAGGGAAATTCAAATGGCTTACACAACAACAATTGAAAAAAGATTGTCTCCAAGCAAATTAGTAGTTATAAACAACAAGCAATGACAACAAATTGTCTCCAAATAGTCAATCTAAGAAAATGTGACATCATTTCTTGCTATGGGCATAGAAATGACGTAGATACACCACCAGTCGTTCTTTTGCAATTGTAGCAAAGAAATCTCTTTGGACGGAATCCTGAAGCAACTCCATAGCAAAGTAAAAGAGATCTACATCCCCTGCAATCTCAGTATCATCTTCTAATATTTTCACAACTTCATTAATTGAAAGCTTTTGAACTTTATGAGGGGCGTCATTGGAGGAGTCCATTAAATATGAAATCTGGTTCCTGATAGAAGATGCTCCAGCCTTTTTTTTACTCATCACACGAGCACGTTTTGAACGATTTGTGGACTAGATTTCAGGAATATCCTAGCTTTCAAAATCGGGTGAATCAGTAGATAAACTAACAACGACAGGTTCAGGGGTGCAACCAAATCCAGTCTCACTTGGAGTGCAAGCATATTTTCCTGTTACAACAACCCCACTAAACATTTGGTCCAATTTCACCTCCAACTCCGACTCTATACCAACGACTTTGAATTTCTTCGCTCCTGGCACCACCTGAACAAAAACATGTAAACCATATTACTCAGATGAATTGTCTGCATTGAATTATATGGAATACAAAATGCATTACAGAAAGTCTTTCTATCCACTACTCCTTCGGAGTGTCAATTGTTCGCTTTACCGGATCCCAACCTAAGCCCGTGGATTCTCTTTTCAAATCATTCCAAAATTTTCAATCTTTTTTCAGTTGATCCCATTTGTTCTTTAGCTGTAGCCTGTCGTATTCTCTGCCAGTACGTTCCATAAAATTTTTTATAATACTTTGCCACCCCTCCTTATTAAAGAAGGTAGTAGGTCTATTGCCCATTTCAATTTCTTTTAGACAAAGGTCGCAAAATCTATTTTTTGTCTTTCTCCCACAGCGCAAGTGTACCAAGCTCTCTACTTTTATTAGCCATCTTACTACTAGGATAAAGATGAACATTGGAAAAGAGTATTGACACCATTTAGAAACTTGCTATCCACTTTAATGAAATAAACATGAATCATAAATAACATTATGAAAAGTACAAAAATAAACAAGTTAAGTAGCCAGACGAATGACACAATAATTAATCTGGTTTGGTCGAATTGACCAACATCCATGAGGAATGAATCAAAGCTCTTTATTAGAAATATAAGTTAACATACATAGATTACACCCAACATGAAAGAGCTTAAAAGCAGCTGTTTTGGAACTATCATACATACCATCCAATTTAACTACGAACCATACCATCAAATTTTTTTTCTTCCCTTTCCCCCAAATAAACAATTGTTCTCCATGTACCTCCACAAACTGATGCATTTACACATGTTAAGCTCAAATCATTCATAATCTCATAAAAATAAAAAGTAAGGTTTCATTTATAAATAGCAATGTTCAGGTGCTCTATTTATAATTATCCCTTTCATATATAGATGTACAATCTGTAGATGATTGAAGATCAAAATGTCAAATCTTTTTATGCAAACAATTGCAACTTTTCTAAAGGAATTATAGGCTCAAAATGTAAAAATATACATATTCAAGTAAAATGCACTACTTGATTGCCTTTATAAACAAAACTTTAAGCATTTTTAATGAAGATATTTTATCCCAACATAATTGAAAAGCTATCAACCAATTCTAATAAGATGGCAACATGGAAAACCAAGCAGTCAGGATTCTTTCATTCTCAGCAAGACACTGTTGCAAAGTTAGCTAAGTTATTCATTCCTAAGCCATTTTGAACTGTAAAGGACAAATAACAAGATTCATCAAATATGTTTGAATAAGAATTAAAAAAATACCACTATCATCATTAATTAACTCACAGACATAAGCTATGATTTGAGAGAAGCTGCTTATAAGTAAAAGGTTTTGGTCATCCAAACATGTTAAGGGATTCCATCCCACATGAAACCTCAGAACAATTTTATTTAAATTAATAAGCCCTTTAACCTGCAGAGGTCATATTTAAGAGCTCTGCAATTCATACCATTTTGAGAAATGAGTAAATGGCAACGGAAGCAACAACTATACAGGTGCATGAATCATGCTTTAGGCTTTCAACCCAACCCTAAACAGAACACATGTTTTACCATAACCCAACATAGCCCTTTACCGTAACCCAACAGGATAGCAAACAGCTTTTAACAAGATACCATAAAGCTTTTAACAGAGTAGCATAACCTTAACACTTGTAACAGGATAGCATAATCCTTTCTAAAAAACCCCTAAAATGTTCCTTCTAATAGGATAACATCACCATATATCTTCCAAGATACGTAAAATAGGGTCACGATATATATTTGTCATGATCGAAAAGCCAACAAAAAAACCTAACTTCCAGATCTAAGGAAACCTTTCGAGAAGAGGCAGAGGAAGGAAAATGAGAAAAATATTTCATACCCATGCTGGTAGATCAAGAGAACAGGAAGAGAAATAGGAAAGGAGACACACAGGAACAAAGCTTGCAGAAGAAGATGACGGGAAGGGACGACAAGCTCACAAGTCTCGCGTTCTAGGGCAAAGGAGCACCAGGGGTAAAAAATGCTTTCGAAAGCTGGGCAGCGGGCCTTACCTAGCTTTTGGCTTTCGCTCGATACCGCGGGAAGCGGCGGGAGCCACGCCGAAACAAACACCGATGTTTTTATTAATAAGTGCGGGGCGGCACCGCGCAGCAGCAAGAACGCCAAACCAAAAAGACCCTTAGTTAGCTGTAGTTTCCTTGCTAACATAAGACCAAATATAACTGCGTCGGCCTCCGCAGTTAAGGGAGAAATGACACAGCCCTCATAGCAAACCAGTAAACCACCAAACCACAAAAATCATCGCAAACTCCACCAATACTAGCAAAATTAGTTTCAAGCAACCATCTGTATTTATTTTAAAGTAAGGAGCGTAAGTTTTACTCCAATCCACCTTAGGACAACCCCTCACCAAAACAGGCATAAGAACTTTATGAAACCTCCTCGCCAATTTCTCCATATTATCTTCTTTTCATTCCCTAATTGTAAGGTTGTTACTTAGATAACCTAAGATCAGCTCTATAGTATGAGAAACATTAGGGGATACATTGTTAAAGAGAAGATTATTCCTCGTGATCCAAATAAACCACATAAGAACAACAGGAACATTGGTAAATAATGTATTCCCCAAATTCCTCCAAACTCTTAACATATCATCTAAGGAGTTATATGAATTGGACATTCAAAAACTAAGAAGTTGTTCAGTAACCTTATTTCTAACTTCAGCTATAAAGTTACAATTGTCAAAATGTGATCAATAAACTCCTCTTTATTCTTACATAAAATGCAGCAAGAAGGTAACCGTAAAGCTTTCAACTTAAGGATATCATTCATAGGAATGATGTTATTGAAAACCCTCCAAATAAAAAAATACATCAAAGGTTTTAAGTAAGGATTCCAAATCCATTCAAGATTTGAACCCTAAAAATTATGAATAGAATTAGCAAGGCATTTAAATATTGAATCACCACTCCTTCTCTTAATAACAAGAATTTTAAGAAAATTACTGGAAGCAGAAATATGCAGAGAAGAGATAAATTTAGCATCATTTATATGAACTAATTGAGCTAGCCTATCAAACAACCATGTATCATTATCCAAAAAATCCTGAATTTTGATACGAATGTCAAAGGGACCACCATAATGATCCACCAAGGCACCATTCATTAACCAATCATCAAACCAAAAGGAGCATTGATCAAAACCTGCATCCCAACATATAAGACTCAAAGTATGCTAAGCCACCATCATTATTTCTTTCTAAATAAAAGAATGCGATCTGGAAAGAGTGATAGCTAAAGGATGGCTAGTAAGAAAATACTTAGCATGCATTAAATTTGACCACAAAGAGATGTTTTTACGAAAATGAAACCATAATTTCAAAAAATTGATCTTAATAGAGTCAGCATGACTCCTGAAACCTAGCACCCTTTTATCAAGAGGTTTACAAAGCTTCTTCCAACTCATCCAGTGAATATGTACCTCACCTATGCAATCCCATAAAAAAATTATTAAAAAGACCTTCCAATTTTTTCATAATACCCATAAGCATATTCATAACCTGTAAGGAATAAATCGGCAAGGAGCAAAGGATACTTTTCAAAATAGTAATTCTCCCCTCAAAGGAGAGAACTTTATTTTCCAAAGACAAAATTCTACGCTTGATCTTATAAAATAACCACAAACAATTAACATTCCTTTTCATTCCTTTGCTTAATTTGAAACCAAGATAAGAAGAGGAATATTAGCTTTCTTGCAAATAGTAAAGTCAGATATCCAGTTTTTCTTCTCAGCAGTAACCCTCTTGGAATAGTAAAAATCACATTTGACTGTATTGATGAGCAGACCAGAAATAGACTGGAAATGATTAAGAACCTCCTAAATCTTCTTAATCGAACGTTTATTTTATTAGCATTTGCAAAAAAAAATCAAGTCATCCACATAACAGAGATGAGAGATACTAAGATTACCCTTATGAGCATAATTCAAACTAGGTAAAGAGGAATATCAATCATTAAGGCATTTTGACAAGTAGTCAAAAGAAATAATGAAAATATAAGGAGAAAGAGGATCTCCATGTTTAAGTCCTTTAGTAGCTTGAAAGAAACCACATTTATGCCCATTAATTAATAGAGAATAATAGTTGTGGCTCAAAATATGTTGATCAATAGAACATAACTCATTTGAGAAGCTAACAAATTTGTCAGTCACCAAATTAGAAGTTATCGGTCACCAAAATGAATATCTTGACGCCCAGTTTAATTTAATATACATACATATGATTTTGGAAAAGTAATACTTTGAGTTTTGAAAATACAAGACTAAACTGATCCCATATCCTCAGTAGTTTAAACAAACAAGTCTAATACCACAAGCAATGCATCCATCTCAAAGAATAGATACACTACTCACTAACAAAACTTGATTAAATAAACTAGAGAATTTATGACATCCGTTTAAGTCTGCGAAAAACCAATTTTTTTATGTTGACTGACAAGTTCCCCTATTTAATACAAAATATTAAATAGAGTTTATATTAAGCTGGGTTATTAAAAGTTTTCTATAAGGGCAAACCCCTATAGTTAATTACATCTTAGATAACCAAAGTCACCTAAGAAAACTCTAGATAAAAATCAAGGGATATTATCTTCAAGAATTTCAAAGAGATATGACTTTTTAAAAGACCTGATAAAGAGGTGTGAAAAAGGAATGACTCAAACTTGGAACATTGTTATGGAATCCAAAGGAAGAAGAACTAGAGGATGTCATGTATCCTTAGGAGAACCTCAGTGGATTCCCAAGCTATCCTATGGTTCAGCTTCAATTTCAGAGAGAAGGATTATTGAATGTTTCATCCTGACAATTTTATTAATTAGGGCTTACATATGTGCGAGATGGTTGTACAAATAGCCTGGAAGATGTGAGGGTTTAGGTCATGACGAATGACAACCTCGGAATCCTAAAAAAAGTTATGGCTTAAATTGCACAACATGGTTGTACAAATGCCTAAAAAGATGAGTTAAGGATTTTATGTCGCACTAGGTGGAAAACCTTGAAATCCTATGACTTGTGTTTAATTTCTAAGGAAAGATGTTTTGTTGTAGCTCCTCATGCAATTGTATAAGGTTGCCCACAAAGTTAGCTCCAAGCTCCTCCACGAAGCAGCTGTCCTAAACTCTAAAGGTTTAAGGGTTTAAATGACAAGTTTAATGTTCAATCAAGGGGTGGGTTATAGTTTATTAGAGCGACACCGGTTAGGATCCCACAGTTCCCTCATTCTAGTATCACTATTTTCTTCTGAATTTACTTAGCTTAAACAACTTTTTGCACTGATTTAAACTGGGGAGATCTCGTTAGCAACCATGGGTTACCTCCTCCGAGAGACTCCCGTAAATTCAAATGCATGTTTTAGGTTTGGTGACATTTCAAAGGATTTATGGTTACCTTTGAAATAATTTGTTTTAGATTTTTGAAAATGTTGATTAATTTTTTAAAATGGTTTTGATTTTTGCAAGTAAAGTAAAGTGCACAATCAAGTAATTATAACATTTTGCAGTGAAAGTAAATTGCAGAAAGCAAAATGACAGAAATTAAATAACACTATAAAAGTGTATCTGTCATCTTCTCGGCATTCTCACTGAAACGTTAGCTTTTGCAACATATTTATAATTTTGCACAAAATTAAATAAATTGTAAGAATAGATGAATGTGTAACTAACAGACCCCAAACTTATTGAGTCTCGAAATATCTTAGTGGATGATTTTAGAACAAAATATAACAAGTTCAATTTATCCTTCAAAATATCTAAGAGATTCCAAAGTGTTCGGGCAATGACCCTTTACTACTTTAAAGATCTTTTAAAACATTTCGAGTTCATTTTGAATTTATCATATTGTTCCATTAATCATCCAAGGCCAAGTTAAAAGGGTTACCCCGCTACTCTATGAACTTTGACATTTTAATTATCTCAAGGACAGGGTATTCAATTAATCAGTTGATATTTCACTTGAGAGTTATGCAGGTGAATGCCCCGAAGACAAGTTTACGTCATTAAAGACTTTATACCCACCACTGAAGTTGGGCACGTAGTGTTTAGAGATGTTTATCATCAATCATGTTATTCTAAATTCCATCAAATAAGTTTAAAGATCAAGCCTATATCACTACCAAGCACTTAACAATCTCAATGGGAGAATGTGAAATTATTAAAATTTTAATTTATGAGGTATGTATCCCTATTAAAATATCTTATGATCATCAATTTTGGGCTTAAAATAAGTGAATTATCATCTTCCTAACTTAAACCCATTAATTCAGAATTATCTGATTTTGATTAACTTCCAAATCCCGATAATTTAAAAAATTATAATTTTGTTCTTATTATGAAAATGTGAAAAATTGGTTTCCACCTTTTATCCCATCATGTTTCAACCATCCAAGAATATCCATTAAGATCAAAATTACTCATCTTTCCTTTTTGTTGATCCTAAATTTTGATTAAGGCACAAGAATCTAAAATAACCATTTTGCCCTTGGGGCTCTCCACCTCATTACTCTTTAACCATAATTCAAATGACTTTGAAAATTTTAGAGTGCCCTGTCCATGGGGCAATTAAAACATCAAGGGAGAGAATGTGGCTTTCAAATTTAATTTAATTTATGTAATTATCTTAACTTAGAAAATATGATTTTCAATATTAACTTATTTAATCAATCAAAATAATTTTATTTATAAGAAAAATATTAGAGGTTAACCTAGGTCAGAGAAATACTTAGGCAAAATTCCATGATTTTTGAAATTAAATTTTAATTATTATGATTGTTTTAATGAAAAATTAGGGAAATACATTTTAGTTCTTAAAAAATTAATTTTAACATAGAAAAAATGGAATAAAAATATTTTAATGAGTTCCAAGTGATCAGGAAACCATTACACCTTTCGAAATACTTTTGTATTTTTGGAATTTTTAATTATTTTTAATTTAAAATATAGTTAAAAATGAAGTATTTTCTCCAGAATAATTTTTATTTTTCCTAAGTGCTCCTGATCACAATGAACTCAGAAAACCATTTTTCATAATTTTTGTGTGTATTCAATTTAATATAATTATATTTATACAAAAATATAATTTTTCTCATAAAATCAACTTTAGTACTCAAACATAATCAAATAATTGTTCAATTTTTACAGTAAGTCAACATGATTTTTCTACATAATGTGGAATTGATTTTGTTAATTTTTTTATTAATATTTAATTTAAAAAAAATATTACAAGTTATAAACATTTAATCAACTGTAGAAATATAAAAGATTATTCAAACCATTATAACATTTTTCCTAAGCTTCTCTTATCACAGGAAACCTACTAAAATTTATCTCATAAATTTTCAAGTGATATTTTAATTTATATAATTAATTTAAGCCAAAATAATCATCCAAGCTTGAAAATTAGGGTTACAAACATAAGGATGCTCTATTACCTTGGAAAAATCAAAGAACATCTCCTTTGTCACAAGGAACAAATCCTAAAAATCTCAAGCCATGGCGAGCAATATTTAATCATAGTAAATTAAATTATCGCAGAGATTATTTAATTAATTAAAAATCAGAGAGCCAACAAAAGGGTATTTTTAATTTATTTTTATGATTTTTCTATTAAAAGTTATGAACTTTCAAAGTTCTGGCATTTAATTTAATTTATTAAAAGCCTATTTTTCTACTTATCCAGCTCAGCTCCAGTGCATCCTCATCCGCTCCAAAGCCTCCACGCAGCGCTTTGCCATTCGACGTCACCAGACACCTCAGTGCTTCGACAGCCTGCGATTTTGTTCTATCCATCTGTCTGACAAGACCACGGTTGTCCGTTGAATAAATGCAGAAACGTATGACATCCGTTCATCATCCCCGATCTCGCTAACCTGAGAGCTGTTAAACTTAAAACCCTAAGATCTCTCTTGATACTCAACCAAATCACATGGGGCTTGTTCCCACACCTTCATCTACTCAAGATGAACACATCAATACAGTTACAATGCTATGAAATACATTCTATACACGTGGAGAATCAAATTAAGCTTGGTTTGAGGAGAGAGTTCAATACCTTTGTCTGAGAGGGGAGGCCTCAATTAGATGGTTGGAGAAGCTTTGAATGAGTCCAAAAAAACCTTCAGATGAACTCTTGTGTTGTGGTGAATTGTTTAGGTATGATTTCGACCAAGGCTGATTTTAGGTGTTGGTCTAGAGTTAGGTTAGAGGCTTTCTGTGATGGGCTTTTGTGGGGAATCAACTCCTCTCATTCTGGGGATAGTGTGTGCACAATTAATTGAACTTTGGTGCACTATGGTGGAGTGGAAAAATATGTCCTATTTTTGGCTGAGAATTTAGTAGGGAAATTGGCTTTGGACAGTGGCAGTTCGGGCTGGAGAACAGTGGGATTGCGCTTAGGAAGGTTTGGAAAAGCTTTGGTGAGATTTTGGTAAAGTTTCCCCTAGGTTTTCAACACTCACCCTCTTATCCGCGAAGGGGTCAATTTATAGCCATGGCCACTGGGCTGAGCTCAGGGGTGTTTGGCGGGTGCAATGGCTTGCTGAGGTGGAGGGAAAAAAAGCTCTGATGACCAATAAGATTTAGCTAACTCAGAGAAGTTTAATTTTGGGTTTTGGCCACTTGGGGCTCTCTTGGGCTAGTTGTTTCCACCGGCTGAGGTGGTAGCTGACCAGGGTTAAGTCACTTTTGGGCTCAGGGAGGTCAAGGGTTGGCTAATGATGGTTAACTCCTAATGGTAAGTGATGATGGCCAAGATATTTTGGTTTAGACTAAAAATGTGATGAGATACCTTAAATCAAAGGGACCATTGGTCCATAGCTCATGCAGGGTGGGCTAGGTGGGTCTAGCCTGGTCACTAGAGTTCAAATGGTGGTTGTAGTGGCATTGGTTTGATCACTTTGGCTTGGTTTGGTCAATTTTGGTGCATGGGTTAAATTTTGGGCAATTTGGCTTAAAGATGGGTTTAGGTTAGGTTAATCATGAGATTGGACTCAATTGATTGATCAAAATTA
This sequence comes from Phalaenopsis hybrid cultivar, assembly GCA_002079205.1. Taxonomy (NCBI): domain Eukaryota; kingdom Viridiplantae; phylum Streptophyta; class Magnoliopsida; order Asparagales; family Orchidaceae; genus Phalaenopsis; species Phalaenopsis hybrid cultivar. Next base: position 26,941 of record JXCR01127907.1, read on the forward strand.
TGTAGATGTTTGTCACAATGAGTTTAGAAAAGATTTGGAGTGATTTTGAATTGATTTCGGGAGTCAATTTGGTGGCATTTAGACATTTGGTCAATTTTGGGCATGTGGGTTAGAATTGGGTTTGAGTTGGGCTAGAGTTTGGGTAGGGCCCAATTGAGAGTTCAATTTGATGTTGATAGTTGTCATGAAGATTTTTGGATATTAATTGAGGGGAAATTTTAGGGGCATGGAGTTTAATTTGGTGGAATTTGAGGACATGGCCAATTTGGAGCAAAATTGGGAGTTTTAGTCCAAGTTGATTTTGAGTGAAATTGAGGTTTGACAAAGACTAATTGAAGGTTAAATTTGATATGAGGAAATATTGTAAAGAGTTTATGATAGGTAATTGGATAGATTTGGGGGTTCAATTGAGTGAGATTTTGGTTTTGGGTCAAATTGGGTTAAAATTGAATTCAAATGTGGGTCAATTGGGCTTGTATTTGGTTTCAATCAAACTTGGGCATTATGAATTTGAGTTTAGAATTGAAATTGGGGAAGATTGGGATCAAATTGGTGGACATTGTGGGTGAATTGGGGTAATTGGGCTTTTAAAGGCAATTTGAGGCTTTTGGTCAAATTAGATCAAATTGGTCAAATTGAGCTCAATGGCGTCCAAATTGATTTGAGAGATATTTGAAATGATTTTGAAGGTTTTGGGACAATTTGGGTCACCTAGGGTATTTTGGTAATTTTGGCCAAAATCAGGAGTATTTTGGTAATTTTGAAAATTTAGGGGTGTTTTGGGTAATTTGGGTAGTTTCAATTGGTTTCAGATGATTTTTTGAACAAATTTGGGTATTTTGGTAAAATTTGGGTGCTAATCACCCTACTTGAGCGATGGACGAATAGAATCCTCTACCTTGGGTCCTCCGTGTATTGGTCCTAGTTAAACCCTAGCCTAGGGCTAAAGGATTTAGGGGACCATCTGCATGAGTATCCCAAAGGGTTAAAGGATCAAAGTTAAATAGGTTTGGGTTTAGGGTAGTGAGTGGAAGTGTAATGTGCAAGTGTGTGTGTGAGACTAACTAAGACCACACCACCAGAGGTTAACCCTAAGGCCAAACAGTCCTATAAGGACTCCCTTTGAGCTCCCCCATTTTGACCCCACCTACTAAGTGCTTGAGGTTAGGACCAATATGTGGAACTTCAAGTTGAGTAAAGAAGAGTTTAGAGTTTCTAATGGTGAGGGTTCCTTTTCTCATTATCTAGGAATAGTCAACAGGAAAGTTCTATGGTTAGACCCTAGGCTACTAAAGAGGAAAGACTAGACCTCAACCAAAAGTGAGGTCAAAAAAATGGACCACCAATAGGTGTGGGGTGTCAGACAAGCACATCGCACGTATTGGAATTGACCAAAGAGATCAACAAAACTAACACATACGTCTAAGCCAACATACTTAGAACAAAGCGTAGAATTGAGTGATAGTTGTTTTCGCTGGGGAATTAGCAAGTGAATATTCGATCAAAACTGAGGATTTAGAACTCTCGCTGGGGATTAGAAGGAAAGGAATTCCAATAAAGACCTTCAAGAAAAGAAAAAGTGATGGTCACAGTGAAGATTGAATTTCAATTTAATGTTGGAAAACTTTGATTTTGATTTTAAAATCAATAATTTTGAAGAATGAGAATCAGAATTTAGGTACTGACCACGAAATGAGAATTAAAATTTGGGTATCAATCCTAGAATGAGTATCAGATGCCATACTCCATTCATGGTGATCTTAAAACTGATCTCGAGAGATGAGAATAGAAAGTCATACTGCATTTAAGGTGGCTTTATATCTATCTCAAGGAATTGAGTAGAAAATCAAATGCCATACTCCATTTAAGGTGGTCTTAAACCTATCTTGAAAAAATTGGTAGATAATCAGATGTCATACTCCATTTAAGGCGATCTTAAAACTGATCTCAAAAGGTGAGAATAGGATTCCATACCCCATTTAAGGGGGTCTTATACCTATCTTGAAGAATTGGATAGAGAATCGAATGTCATAATCCATTTAAGGTGGTCTTATACCTATCTCAAAAAGTGAAAATAGGATGTCATACCCCATTTAAGGTGGACTTATACCTATCTTGAGGAAATTGGGAGAGAATCAGATGTCATAATCCATTTAAGGTGGTCTTAAAACCAATCTCAAAAGGTGAGAATAGGATGTCATACTCCATTTTAGGTGGTCTTAAACCTATCTCAAAGAAATTGGGAGAGAATCAGATGTAATACTCCATCTAAGGTGGTCTTCAATCTGATCTCAAAAGGTGAGAATAGGATGTCAGACCCTATTTAAGGTGGTCTTATACCTATCTTGAAGAAATTGTGTAGATAATCAGATGCCATACTCCATTTAAGGTGGTCTTAAAACTGATCTTAAAAGGTGAGAATAGGATGTCATACTCCATTTAAGGTGGTCTTAAACCTATCTCAAGGAAATTGGTAGAGAATCATATGTCATACTCCATTTAAGGTGGTCTAAATTCGATCTCAAAAGGTGAGAATAGGATGCCATACTCCATTTAAGGTGGCCTTATACCTATCTTAAAGAAATTGGTAGAGAATCAGATGTCATACTCTATTTAAGGTGATCTTAAATCTGATCTCAAAAGGTGAGAATAGGATGTCATACTCCATTTACAGTGGCCTTATACCCATCTCAAGGAAATTGGGTGAAGAATCAGATGTCATACTGCATTTAAGGTGGTCATAAAACTGATCTCAAAAGGTGAGAATAGGATGTCATACTCCATTTAAGGTGGCCTTATACCTATCTCAAAGAAATTGGTAGAGAATCAGATGTCATACTCCATTTAAGGTGCTCTTAAAACCAATCTCAAAAGAGGAGAATAGGATGTCATACCACATTTAAGGTGGTCTTAAACCTATATCGAGTAAATTGGGTGGAGAATTGGATGCCATACTCCATTTAAGGTGGTCTTAAAACCAATCTCAAAAGATGAGAATAGGATGTCATACCCCATTTAAGGTGGTCTTATACCTATCTTGAGGAAATTGGTAATCAGAATGTCGGTACTGATCCCAAGAACATTGTGAGAATAGTGTCGAGAATTTATGGTATTTTATGAAGAGTGTGAAACTCTGTGAAGGTTGAGACAAATTGGTGCAGATAAGGACACTCGTGCTGAGAAAATGGAGAGTGAGAAACCTCAAACTCGAGAGAAACAAACTCATCAAATTTATAATTTTCTTGTTGTCTTTATCACATTTAATTATCAAAGTATATTTTAAAAAAATTAATTTTCGTTGGTTGATTTATTTTATTTTTCAGAAATTTTATTCAAATTTTATTATCAGATTTTTGTTGTATTGTTCTTTGTTCATTATAATTTTAAATTAACGTATAGTTCTGTGGCTTTTTATCAATCACACAAAAGGGCAATTTAACAAATTCATCAAAATCTGGAAGAAAATTCATTAATCTTCTTCAAATATGTATTTCAAGCTGAATCATCAAAAGATAACATATTGAATACATCTTGGAACATCATATCATGTCTGCTGCTCTAACATAGTACAAAAGTGACAACTGACCATCTGTACGTCTGTCTGTATGTATGTCTCGTGGAGTGATCTGACAATCAAGCTGACCTACTAAGACACACTCTAAGACAAGAATTCCTTTTACGTGTACTTAGAGGTACAACTGTCTCATAGGTCTTACGGGCGTAGCTCTTCCAATTCTGGTTCCAGACGGAACCCATGTGGTATTTTACTATCATTCATTATTCTGAACGTCAAACTCCACGGTGTCGTACTCCCGGGATGCAGTGCTTTGCAAGATATGCTCCGTTTCCTTTTAGAATTAGCAGTGAAACCATTGGTAGCAGAATCTTGACAGATGCTTTGAATTCTCCAGGGCCAACAATATCAATTTCTTTTCCAAGAAGAATGTTACTTTGCCTCATGAAGGACACCATGCGGAAGGGATTTAAAAAATCATGGTGATTAATATCCGAAGGAATACAATCTCCTTCATTATAAATATTGATTATGCTATTATTTGGGATGCAGTCTACTGGTAGTATGCTCCACCTGACCATCCTTTTAATCATTCTTTTTATCTCAGAAGGCAGAGGATCCACCTCGTCGTATCTCAGGATACCTGGGGGTTCCTTAGCTTATCTTCAACAAAGTTGTAGAAGCAACCACACTGAATGATTATCATTTCTTTCCCGTGCATCCATTTCTGCGGCTCTGAGTATGTCTTTTTCATTAACAGACCGACTCGACCTTTGTCTCTCAAGTTGAATACACAATAAAAAATTCTTCTTTCATCATTTTTGGAGAGAACTCTCGTATGCAGTTCCAAAACTTCCAAAATGTTGAAAAATTTCCCTTAGATTTCTTCATAGAATTCAAATTTTCTCTTTTTGACTCTGTTCATTCTTTCTAATTCTATTGTAGGAATCCTTTGCGGTCATTGGGGCTGATCCCTCATTTTAATGTCTGCAGGAAAACATGTCTGACTCGGCCTGTATTTAGTGGAATATATGATTCAGTATCTAGGTGCGCTTCCTCGCGACATCCTATATCGATAGATGTATACTCTTCAAAAGTATTGTAGTGCTCTAAGTGGAGGACATTACAACTCAGACATTCCATGAATGCTCCTCCTGTCGATGCTTGTATGGGAATTTCAACGTTGCACATTGGTCAACCCTTGCAAAGTTCATTTGGAATTTCCAGTTGTGTCTGCTCTGTAACAAACTTTGATTCATCCTCCTTGATAGACAAAATGGTAGAAGTCTGCCTCATGCATGGATCATAAATTTTACACTCAGGAAGCAGAGTTAGTGTCGCTTCTGCTTATTGTATACATTTTTTCTCTTGACGTAATAAGGCTCTATGCTTGTGGTGGTTGGCATTATGACATTGCGTTATTCTGAGTTGTGCATTTGACACTCGTTCTTCATCAACATTGATTAAATTCTTCATTGGTGCAGTTACCATGGACTATAGACAACTGGTTCCTTCCATCGGATACTTTGGTGTTGCTGCTTTCTTCCTTTTTAGTGAGGAGTCTTCTTTGGTACCAATTCTTTCTTCTGGTGACTAACTATGTTCATCAGGGGACCCTCGTAGTCCATGTTGACTTAACCAAAGTCTAAGGCAAAGTCTACGATGCCTCTCTGGGCTACCCTTTCTTCATTTAGTGTGAGATTCAAGTCGTCTCTAAAAGTGAAATTCAGCTTCTACTTTGACATCTTTCTGCAGAAAACAGAAAGCATCAGTGCGCTGAAATTCAAAACGAACAAGAACAAGTTATTTATTAAACAAGTTTTAAATTTAGACAAGTGCAAGTCTTTTATCATTTAATTTAATTTAGTGAAATTTCAAAATTAAAAAAATGAAGAAAATAAAAGTGAGCAAATTAAAAAAATTTCATTTTATTGAGTTTAATTTTATTTCAAAACTTTGGACCCAGTCACAGACGTTGGCCAAATAAATAACCACAGAACAAGCAACATTTTTAAAAATTCATTTTAATCAATGCATGTCATGTAGTATATCTTCAAATATTGGTCATTAATTGTCAACATAGGTCTTTTGCCCCAAAAATACACCACTTGGTAGTATCCTCCTGAATAGACCTTCACCATGACAAATGGTCCCTCCCATGTTTGTTTGAATTTTCTACCTATCTTGTGATGTGCAAGAATAGCTTTTGATAACAATAACGAGGTCACCAACTTAGAATGCCCTCGGGTGGAACAATTTGTCATGAGTTTGCACCATCCTTGCTTGGTAGAGTTTCAATTCTTCAAGTCTGATTTTTGCACTTTCTTCTATTATAATTTGGTTGGCAACGATGACTCTGAGAGATGGTGTCTGCACTTCTAGCGGCAGTACAATCTCAGGCCCATACACATAGGGTGTACATCGAGTTGGAGTTCTGAATGTCGTTCAGTAGGCCAACAATTTATCACCATCCTCTTTTATTCTCGTCCAACGTCTTTTTAAAAATTTGCACGAGCATCTTATTGAAAGCCTTGGCCAATTTGTTTGCCCTGAGATAGTAGATTTTAAAGTATCTCCAATCTATCCCATGTCATTTGATAAAGTTGTTAATCTTTGTACTCTTGAAGGCTATTCCATTATCTGAAATTACTCTGTGTGGAATACCAAAACGGTAGATAATTTGACTTTTGAAAAATTGGAGAACATGTTGTGTTGTAACCTCCCATAACGACACTGCTTCTGCTCATTTGAAGAAGTAATCTGTAGCTGCAATAATAAATATGTGTCCCTTAGAGGATGGAGGATCTATCGGACCTATTATTTATGTGCCCCAACACTCAAATGACCACGATGCAACAGTTGGATGTAGTACATTTGGAGGTTGGTGCAAGACCACCCCATGCACTTGGCAAAGGTGACACCTTCTAGCGTATCCATGTGTTGACCTCACTTTTGGTTGAGGTCTAGAAACTTCTTTAGTAGCCTAGGTCTAGCCATAGGACTTTNCTGCCAAATAAGTTTTCTCGCTTGTGCAGTGAGAATTCCTTGCTTGTGCAGTATGACCTCGTTCGGTCTACATCCCCACAAAATCACACATTTTACATAATTTTGTTTTCTGTGATACTCATATGGAGTCACAAACTCTATATGATATTTGCAAATAAATCTTGCAAATTTAAAAAAAAAAACAATAACATAAATTTTTACATATTAAGCTTTCTGAAACACATGATATTTTAAATTACTCTGATAACTCTGATTTACTATTTTAAAAAAAAATTGATCCAATAATTTCAATTTTCACTTTGAATCAGTTCAATATTTTTTATTCATAATTGATCCAATAATTTCAGTTTTCACTTTGAATCAGTTCAATATTTCTGATTCATAATTGATCCAATAATTTCAATTTTCACTTTCAATCAATTGAATATTTTTTATTCATAATTGATCTGATAATTTCAATTTTCTTATTAAATCAGCTCAATATTTTTGATTCATAATTGATCTGATAATTTCATTTTTCACTTTGAATCAGTTCAATATTTCTGATTCATAATTGATCCAATAATTTCAATTTTCACTTTCAATCAGTTCAATATTTGTGATTCATAATTGATCTAATAATTTCAATTTTCACTTTAAATCAGTTCAATATTTCTTATTCATAATTGATCTGTTAATTTCAATTTTCACTTTGAATCAGTTCAATATTTTTTATTCATAATTGATCTGATAATTTTAATTTTCTTACTGAATCAGTTCAATATTTCTGATTCATAATTGATATGATAGTTTCAATTTTCTCATCGAATCAGTTCGATACTTCTGATTCATAAATTTTCAAAATTGATCCGATAAGTTCAATTTTCACTTTGAATCAGTTCGATACTTCTGATTCATAACTTTTCATAATTGATCTGATAATTTGAATCTTCTTATTGAATCAGTTCGATACTTCTGATTCATAATTTTTCAAAAATTGATCCAATAATTTCAACTTCTACATTAAATCAGTTTGATACTTCTGATTTATGCTTTTCCCAAATTGATCAGATAATTTTCATTTTGAATTAGTCCGATATTTTTAATTCACATTCTTCAAGAATTGATCCAATAATTTCAATTCTTATTTTAAGATCAGTCCTACACTTCTGATTTATTCTATTGGAAGTCAGTTTCAAATGTCTGACTCTTTTGATATCAATATTTGTATCTTGAATTCCCATTTCGAGTTCAACCCTTACATGTTGATCCCTATTAAAAAAAAAAGTCCCCAGCGAAAACAAATAGCATACACAAATTCACACTTCTTTCTAGGTCTGATGACTTAGATCCCTAGTGGAAACAAATAGCATACACAAATTCACACTTTTTTCTAGGTCTGATGACTTAGAAATCTATATTGGTCTTGTTGACTTGATGTGGTGTGCTTGCCCAACACACCACACCTATTGGGGGTCCATTTGTTGATCTCACTTTTGGTTGCACTTCTTTCTGGGTCTGATGACTTAGAAATATATATTGAGCTTGTTGATCTTGTCGGTCAACGCCAATACGTGGCGGGTGTTTACCCAACACACCACACCTATTGGGGGTCCATTTGTTCACCTCACTTTTGGTTGAGATCTAGAAAACTTCTTTAAGTATGCTTGCCCAACACACCACACCTATTGGGGGTCCATTTGTTGATCTCACTTTTGGTTGAGGTCTAAAAACTTCTTTAGAATGGATATCTATCCAATTCTACTTGCAATGCTAATCTTGGGTCTTTTGCCCCAGACACCCCTAAATTACCTAATTGCCCTTGGGACCATCCTTTAACCCAAAATTTTAAAAATTCTAAAATTCTCAAAAAATTCTAATAAATCCCAAATATTCCCAATTTTATTTCTTTCAACTACCACATGACCCAATTTGNATGGTTCCTTTAGAATGGATATCTATCCAATTCTACTTGAAATGCTAATCTTGGGTCTTTTGCCCCAGACCACCCCCAAATTACCTAAATGCCCTTGGGACCCTCCTTTAACCCAAAATCCCAAAAATTCTAAAATTCTTAGAAAATTCCAATAAATCCCATTACTAACTGCCCTTGGGACCCTCCTTTAACCCAAAATTTTAAAAATTCTAAAATTCTCCAAAAATTCCAATAAATCCAAAATATTCCCAATTTTATTTCTTTCAACTACCACATGACCCAATTTGGCCAATTTAACCATCTTTAACCAAAATTCCCAAATTGTCCTTTAAAGACCCAAAATTCCCCAAATCCATTCCAAATGTTTATCAATTTGATTTTAACTGACCCCAATTCCCATCATAAGCTCAAATTCACTTTTTATATGACCAAACTCAACCAAATCCAGGCTCAATTGGTCTATGATTTGAGCCCAATTTTGATTTGGGTCAAAGCCCCAATTGGTCTATGATTTGACCCCAATTTTGATTTGGGTCAAAGCCCCAATTTTGACCATAAGATTTAATCTCATTCAATTGAACCCAAATCCTAGTCAATTGGCCTCAATTAATATTACAAAATCTTTACAACATTCTTACACATCAAAATCAACCATCAAGTAGCCTCAATTGAACCCATAGCCTAGTCAATTGGTTTCAATTAATATTGCAAAATATTTACAACATTCTTACACATCAAAATAAACCATCAATTGGCCTTTGATGAATCCTCAAATCCATTTGATTTTGGCCTAAATCCAAAATTCCCAAAATTAGCCCCAATATTGGCTAACANCCAAATTCCATAGTTAATTGGGCCAATTGACATGCCTAACCTAGTCCAAACACAACCTTTTTCGTACTTATGGCCAAATCCAAACCAATTGAGCTTGGTATGGTCACATGAGCCTTACCTTAACTCATCGGCAATTGACATGCCTAACCTAGTTCAAACACAAGATTTGGTCATGTGCACCTTCTTGGACTTACCAAACCAATTGAGGTTGGTATGGTCAAATGAGCCTTACCTTAACTCATCCTAGACTCTAGAGTTGAGATAGTACAAACACAAGATTTGGTCATATGCACCTTCTTGGACTTATGGCCAAATCCAAACCAAGAGCTTGATATAGTTAAATGAGCCTTACCAACTAGGGTTGAGTTTAAAGCCAGCCATCCACACATGGTTAAGCTTGATATTTATCTCATGGGTAAATTTTTTTAAATTTTTTTTTAAAGAGATAAGGAGGGGGTTAAATCAAAGTACTTGCCATACCACATGTCCATACCCATGGTGCCATTTTTACTTCATTTGATCCTACCCTTGTTTAGCCACTTTAACCCAATATAAAGCCCAAAACCGTGAGCCCCCACCTGGATAATACTCAAACTCATGCCAAGAAGCCACCTCAGCTCAAATTGAGCTGAGAGATCCTCTGCTTGACACCTAAGCAGTGGGGCTAACCCCTCAATTGGCCAACCAAGAATTCCCTTGGCCAATTTCTATAAAATCTACCCCTCACGGCCATGAATAGTAAGGGGTAAAAAATTTTTACCAAGGCCTTCCAAACTCCTCAGAAAGCTTCTCTAAGAGCCCCTCAGTACATTGCAATCCATTTCCCTCTCTCAAATCCACCATGACAATCCAATTTTGAGCTTGAATTCTTGCTCGAAACCAGGACAAACCCCAATCCCAACCTACACAGCACCAAACTCTAATTAAATTGGCTCTACACCTTCGCAACAGGGAAAGAGGCAAAACCCCCATTAATTCCCCCTCTGAAATAGCCTCCACCATAGCTCAACATGTTGATAATTCTGCTAGGACACCTTGTCCTGAATTATCATTGTTGAAGAAGAAGATGTGGATACNTATTACAATGATTATCTTGAAGAAGACTTCATGGATATCCATGTCGTTGAAACAAGAGCTTCTGCATCCTTATGAGATGAAAATGTCATTGAAGAGATGCAAAGTGCCCTTCTCCAAAAAGATGAACTTGTCAGTTCATTAGAGAAAAAGATAGAAGAAATGATCATCGCTATTACTGCTATGGCCGTAATCCAAGGTCAGTCACAAATACCGCAGTCAGCATCTCCAGATGTCAATCAACCAGAGGTTATACACATTACAGAAGAAAGAAGAGAAGTAACATCAGCCAACAAAGAAGAGCAACCAAGAAAAAATTCTACATCAACAACCATACCCAAAAAAGATTTCAAACAAATGGTTGAACAAGTTTGTGATGCCTTAGTACAATCTAAAGGAGGTGCATTAATTCTAAAGGGTAGACCCTACCTAGAGGAATTTGACACCGTACCCTTTCCTAAGGGTTTTACACCTCCGAACTTCAAAATATTCGATAGGACCGGAAATCCCAGACAACATCTAGCACATTTCAGAGCTAATTGTGGTATCA
>JXCR01127907.1:66648-110713 GCA_002079205.1 Phalaenopsis hybrid cultivar
TTCAATCGATGCTCATTAACTTTAAATATCTTTCCAGTTTTAGGATGTTTAATAACAACAGTTCCATAATGATAGAATTTGATCACATTAAATGGTCCTAACCATCTAGATTTCAATTTTCTTAGGAATAATCTCAATCTAGTATTATATAATAGAACTTTTTGTCATGTTCAAATTTCTTTTTTATAATCCTCCGATTATGCCATATTTTCATTTCTTTATAGATTTTTGCATTATCATATGCTTCATTTTTAATCTCTTCAAGCTCTTTGAGTTGCAATAATTTTTTCTCACCAGCATCCTTTAGATTAAAATTGAATTCTTTAATAGCCTAAAATGTTTTATGTTCCAACTCTACTGGTAAGTGGCATGTTTTACCAAAAATAAGTTTATATGGGAAAATTTCAATAGGAGTCTTATAGGCAGTTTTGTATGTCTATAATGTAGTATCTAATCTAGCAGACCAATCCAATTTATCAGGATTTACAACTTTTTCTAAAATTTGCTTTATTTCACGATTTGATATATCTGCTAGACCTACTAGTTTGAGGATGATAAGCGGTAGAAAATTTATGCATAATATATATTTTCTAATCAATTTATTGATTCTCTTATTCCTAAAATAGGATGTTCCATCCGTAATAATCACTCTCGGCATTCTATATCCTATAAAAATATTTTTTATTTAAAAATTTTGAAACACTTCAAGCATAACATTTAGGTACAACAATAACTTCAATCCATTTAAACATATAATCAACAACAAATAATATATATAAATTTCTAAATGAAGGCATAAATGGTCCCATAAAATCTAATCCCACACATCAAAAATTTCAACTTCTAATGTGTAATTCAGAGGCATTTCATTTCTTCTAGAAATATTTTCTACTCGCTGACATCAATCATATGTTTTAATATATTCATTAACATCTCTAAAAAGAGTAGGCAAATAAAATCCAGCTTGCAAAATTTTATATGCAGTTCTACTAGTTCCAAAATGTCCTCCAAATTCAGAATCATGACATTGTTCAGTTATTTATTCAGTTTCTTCTAATGATCAAATCTTTACACTATTTATATAAATATTGGTCATCCCAAAAACAAAATCTTGCATCATGAATAACTTTCATTAATTGATATTTGGTGGTAGAATATCACTCACAATATAATTTATTATATCGGCATATCACGATATATTCTTTATATCAATACTATATAATTGTTCATTAGGGAAAGTTTCTAGAATTTCATTTGTAAAATCAGTTAATATTTTTTGTTATAGTTTAGACAAATGATCAACTATTTGATTATCAGTTCCCTTTCTATCTACTACCACAAAACCAAACTCTTGCAGCAGAAGTATCTATCTAATTAATCTTCATTTAGCATCCTTCTTTTGCATCAAATATTTGATAGTAGAATGGTCTGTATGCACTATAAATTTAGCTCCAATTCAGTAAGTTCTAAACTTATCAAAGGCATAAATAATAGCTAATAACTCTTTTTCAGTAGTGGTGTAATTAATTTGAGCATCATTTAGAGTTTTACTAGCATAATATATTACTTTAAAAACTTTGTTATACCTTTGCCCTAAAACAGCTCCAATAGCATGATCACTAGCATCACACATTATTTCAAATGATTTCTCCCAATCAGATGGAACTATTATAGGAACAGTGATTAATTTTTCTTTCAATAATTCAATTGCTTTTATGCATTCCTCATTAAAATTAAATTTTGTATCTTTTTCTAAAAGTTGACATAATGGCTTAGTAATTTTTGAAAATTTTTTTATATAATGCATGTAATAACCAACTTGTCTTAGAAAACTTCTTACCCCTCTAACTGTAGTAGGAGGCGGTACTTTCACAATAACTTGAATTTTTGCTGGATCTACTTCCATGCCATTTTCAAAAAATTTATCTCCAAGTACAATTCCTCCTGCAACCATAAATTGACATTTTTCCTAATTTAGTACTAAGTTGATTTTTTCATAGTTCCAAAATTGTTTCTAAATTATTTAAGCATAATTCAAACAAAGTTCCAAATACAAAAAAATCATCCGTAAATGCTTCCATACCACGAACAATTAAATTACAAAAGATTGACATCATACATCTTTAAAATGTCGCAGGTGCATTACATAGTCCAAAAGACAATCTACAAAAAGAAAATGTTTTATAAGGGCTTGCAAATGTTGATAAGATTTTTATTATCATTTTCCAAAAGGTCAAAAAATTTAAATTTGTCCTGAACATAATCTAAATTCTCATTTTTTTCATTCTCATTCTCATAATTATCTTCTTGCCTTTCATCAAACATTCCCTTAAATCGCTCATTACTTAGATAATCACTAACTTCCATTCTAAAACATTCATTATCTTTTTCTATCTTAGGAAATTTCATAGCTTTTGCTATATTAAATGTTACTTCTTGATCATTGACTTTCATTATTAATTCTCCTTTTTGCACAATTATCACAGCTCTCCTTGTTGTAAGGAATGGTCTCCCCAAAATAATAGGAATCTCTTTATCTTCCTTCATATCTAATACAATAAAGTCTACAGGAAAAATAAATTTATTCACTTTCACTAATACATTTTTTATAACTCCTTTAGGATAAGTTATTGATCGATCAGCTAACTAAACAGTTACAGCAGTAGGGGAAATCTCTCCTAAATCTAAACATTTAAAAATTAATAGAGGCATAAGATTAATACTAGCTCCTAGATAACATAAGGCTTTTCTTCCAAAAAATTTCTTATCAATAACACAAGGTATAGTAAAACTATCAGGATCTTTTAACTCTTTAGGAAGCTTTTTCTGAATAATTGCACTACACTCTTCACTGAGTGCAACGGTCTCATGATCTGCAAACTTCCTCTTCTTGTTTAATATATCCTTCATAAATTTCACATAACTTGGCATTTGTTCCAAAGCCTCAACGAAAGAAATATTTATCATTAACTTTTTTAAGTATTTTCAAAAATTTTGTAAATTATATATCTTTATTCTTCTGCTTCAATCGTTGAGGAAACAGAGGTTGCAGTTTTTTTAAAGAATTTTTAATTAATTTATTTTCATCATTGTCACTTTCAATTTCCACCTTCTCCTTCTCAACTTTAGTTTCTCTTTGGGTTCTTGTCTCCACTTTTTTTCCACTTCATAATTGAATAGCTTTAATTTGTTCCTTATTCTGATCTTTTGGATTAACTTCAACATTGCTAGGAAGAATTCCTGAAGGTCTGTTATTAAGTGCAATAACAATAAGTCCTAATTGATTTTCAATATTCTTAATTACAACTCCTTGATTTTGTATTTGATTTCCCATGTTCATCATCACTTCTTCCATAGTCAAATTCTCCTTAATTTGTGAGTTATTGTTAAATCCATGTTGATAATAAGGTTTATAGTTAGGATTCCCTTGGTTATTTGAATTTTCTGAGGGGTTCACCGAATTGTTATAATTATTCCAAGTAGGATCAGGGTGATTTTTCCATCCCGGATTATAATAATTAGAATAGGGATTATTATTTCTAGTATTTATAGCATTCATAGTTTCATAAGATGATTGAATACCAATTATTTGTCCTAGTGAATTTTCCTCTAACACTGGTGGAATTTGAGAATAGTTCACTCCAATTTGATCAATCTTCTTTGATATAGCGACAATTTGAGATGCCAAAAAAGACTTTGCATCAGAATCATGAATACTAGCTACTCTCTTCGGATTTACCCGTTCAGAGGGTCATTAAAAATTATTAGTAGCCATCTACTCTATTAAAGAATAAGCTTCATCAAAAGGTTTTGACATTAATGATCCACTTATAACAGTATCTGTAATAGATCTAAGTGATCCTACTAATCCATTGTAAAAAGTTTGAATTATTAACCAATCTAGTAAATTATGGTGTGGACATCTCTTAAGGAGATCCTTAAATCTTTCCTAAGCTTCATTATTAATTCCCCTTCAAACTGACAAAAAGATGTAATATCATTTTTAATTTTAGCAATTTTCGAGGGTGGAAAATATTCAGCTAAAAATTTTTGTGATAGTTCTCCCCAAGTACTGATAGGTCCAGGTGCTAATGAATTTAACCAAGCTTTAGCTTTGTCCCTTAATGAAAAAGGAAAAAAATATAAGTCTGACAACTTCTTTAGACACTCCATCATATTTAAAAGTAGCACATATTTCAAGAAAACTAGCAAGATGTAAGTTATTCCTCCAAACTGATTATTTTGTATCATTCGGATAATAACAGGTTTAAGCTCAAATGAATTAGCAGTAACATCAGGATTTTGAATAGTCAATTGAAGTTCATCTGCTGCAGGATTAACATATTCTCTTAAAGGTCTTTGTCAATTTTTATTTATTTGATTATCTAAGTTGTTCGCCTTTTCATTCAAATTTCTAATTTCTTTTTGTTGTTTTCCAACTTTTCTAATAGTATGTTCTAATTCTGAATCGTAAGATACTAAACCTTCAGATCCAATACTACACATAAATAAATATAATGAGCAAAAAATATTCTTAAAAGTACTCTTAAATTTCAAAAAAATATTTTATTATTATTTATTTAATATTTTTTCTTTTTAATTTTTTTATTGCATTTACTTTATCGCTAAATTTCCTAATTTACCAAATCTACTTAATTTAATGTTACATTCTCCAACAACGGCGGCAAAAACTTGATCCTGAAATTATAGATGTGTAAAATGAATAAAGTTGACTCTGCTTTGTAGTGATGCCAAAAACTTGATTTGTTATTTATGAATAAGAAATTAAAGTAATTTATGTTGGGATTCTACGCAAATATACGTATCATTATCAAGTAATACAGGATTTTTTGTTTTATCCCCAAATATCGATCCCACGAGGAAGGTGTAAATTTGTAATGAAAAATTAAATCAAGAAATTTGCAATAATAAAAAAATCTACTACACTAATTTCAAATGTTTAGGGTGCTATTAGAACTAAATTACCAACTACTAGCTAAACTGCCAATCAAACCTAAGTAATAACTACAAAACTATATTTTTGTGATGAAGTTATCAAACATGAGAAAGCATCTTTCCCACTACAATGAGTTTTTGGTTAAATGAGAGACATAAATTGTTTTACTATGTATTGTGCCAAATAGGAGCAATTTTAATTCTCTTCCCTCAATCAAGTGTTACGGAGAATCATTGGCTAATCTTAGGTTTAGTCTCTAAATCTGTGGTTAGGTTGGGAGGATCCTGGCTCTCACTCCAGAGCTCTTACTTCCCTTCCCCTAAAGGCTAACTCTCGCTTTAGTTCTTAAACGCTAAGACCAAATTGGGGATTTTAGTCTGTCACTCTAGAATCTCCAATTCTTCGCCAAGTAATATATATATTTCCCTATTTATTTGCACTCAATTCCATGAACAAAACACTCCTTCATGTAATCGAATGTGATTCTAACTTTGTTGTGAACCTCATACTCCATTTTCCGGATAGTATGTTTCACAACAGATGTTAACATTTCAATTGGCTAAATTGAAAAGTAAATTAAGAAGTGAGTGAAAAAATCATCACAATTTATTTTATATTTTAAAATTGGCACATCCAAATTATCTCTTCATTTCACCATATCTCAGAGTAGGGAGAAATATAAGGAAAATTACTCAAGCCTCATGAGAAAGATAAGACAAAATATGAATTTCATAAGTAAAAGAAAGTTTATACAACAATAATAAACAAACACCACTTATCTTTAACTCTTCCTCAAAGTAAATCCCTTGTAGCTCCTCTTGGACTCTTTCTCTCTTTACAAGACTCTTAATTCTCTCTTCGAAGATGTAGGGATGAAGAAATCTCTCACTTCTCTTCCTCTCCAACAACTCTTAGGAGAAATCACACTTAGACTCACCATACTACACAATACACACAATGGAACGCTAAAGAAAACTCAATGACACACTAGCTGACTCTTTTTCTGAACAATTTTCGCTCTAAATAGATCATAATGTTGGTTTTCTAAGAGGTGTATCAATAACTCTTCAAAAAGCGTCCAAATTTGTCAAATCTTCTAGAATTTCACCCTGCACCGACTTCAGTGCTGTCGGTGCCCACGATGGCGTTGTCAGCTCTCAAGCCCCAAATTTAATTTGGTGCTTTCTGTCAAGTGGTACCGTCGGTGCCCAGTCTGGCACCGTTGGCACCCCACTATTCTGGACTCCTTCCTTCATGCCGGCGCCATTGACGCGGAGTATTTCTCTCCAAAATATCATTTTGACTTCAAATTCCATAGTTTTTGCTTCAAGTGCTAAAAATCAACTTGCAATAAAACATGAAAAATACCTTTTTTTAAAGTACAACATCACCAAAAATGAGTATAGTATATATGTCTAAAAATGAACATATTTTTGGTGCATCAGTTAGCCCCCAAATGGAGGGAGAAGAGGGAACTCTAGAGTAACAGCTAGTATCTTCCCTACCTAATCGGTCTTCAAGACTATTCAAACTATAGATTAGCCATTATTCTTTATAGCATCTCTAGTAAAGGTAAATAATATTATTACTCCTATTTGACACAACACATTTAATATACTTCCACAAAATAATTTTTATACTTATTACTGATTCATGATAACGAAAAAGATAGTTTATTTATATTGTCATCATCTTGCAAATATTTAGTTAAGTTAATTAGTTTCTTACTTTATTGTCATATACCAAAATTTACAAAAGGAATCAAATTTTCATTCCTGTTATAACATCTTTAGTTTAAATAAAAATATTTGATAAGTAGATTTTTGTCATCTAAACTTTCTAGTTTTTTTCTTAAAATTGCATATTGCAGTCTTCCCTGTGGGTTTGATATTTGGGGCTTAATCTAAAAGTCATATAGTACTTGATAACGATATGTATACTTGCGTAGTATCACATATTTAATTTATATAATTGTATTTTTATTTGTTTCATAGTGGAAAACTTACCTAGCTTTTGCTCTGGATCAAGTTTTTGACTTTGTTACTAATTAAGAATAACTATTAAGAAAATTAAGCATATAATCGCATACATCGCATTTTACATCTATACAGAATATTCAACACCAAGTTTTTGGAGCCATTGCTAGAGAAGTAAAATATAGAAAATTATAAAAAAAAATGTAAGTTTTTAGAAAGCAAAAATTTCTATTTTTACAAAGTCTTATTTAAGCTTTAAGATTTATTATAGGAATATTGTAGTGTTGTTTTTATATTAAGTTCTTGTTTGTGTATTTTTATTTTTATTTTTTGTGTTTTATAGTAATGTATATGTAGTTGAGGTTCCACAAGACTTGTGCCTTACTATTTTGAATTAGAAAGAACTATTAAAAAAATTTAAAAATTAAAAATTATTGAAAAATTTCAAGAAATGACAAATCAAATTAATCAAAATGCTGAAGAGTTTAGACTTTTAAGAGATTATGTAAACCCTACAGTAGATGAACTTCATTGTAGTATTCAAAAACTCGCTATAGTGGCTAATTCATTTGAGCTTAAACCCGATATTATCCAAATGGTATCAAATAATCAGTTTAGGGGAGCACCAACTGAAGATCTAAATTTACATCTTGCCAATTTTTTAAAATTATGTGCTACATTTAAATATGATGGTGTATTAGATGATGTTATAAGACTTAGATTATTTCCTTTCTCACTGAGGGATAAAGCTAAGATATGGCTACATTCGTTATCACCTGGATCTATCAGAACTTGGAGAGATTTAGCGCAAATATTCCTTGCTAAAAATTTTCCACCTTAAAAAACTACAAAGCTTAGAAATGGTATTACATCTTTTTGCCAGTTTGAAGGAGAATCTACTTATGAAGCATGAGATCAATTTAAATAACTCTTAATAAAGTGTCCACACCATGCTATACCATATTGGTTAATAATTCAAAAATTTTATGATGGATTAGCTGGATCTATTAGATTTATTATCGATGCTACTATTGGTGGTTCATTGATGTCAAAACCATTTAATGATGTTTATGCTTTAGTTGAAAAAATTGCTACAAATAATTTTCAATGGCCTTCTCAAGGGTAAATCTTAAGAAAGTAGTCAATGTTCATGAAACTGATGCTTTTGTCGTGTTAGCAAATCAAGTTGCTGCAATTTCAAGGAAGTTAGACCAATTTGGAATGAATTTTTCTCAACCAGTTTCCATGATTGAAGAAAATTTATTAGGCTAAAAGGTAGATTCTCAAGCATCATTAGAAAATTTGAATGCCATAAATAAAAAGCAGATAACCCATATTCAAATTATTATAACCCAGGTTGGAAGAACCAACCTAACTTTAACTGAAACCATACTTCGGGTGGTAGTAATTAGCAATGAGGGAACAATCAAGTAAACTCATTGGGAAACTGGAATAACCAAGGGAATAATAATTATATACCTGCTTATCCTACAGGTTTTAGTAGTAATCCACAATTTAAGGAGAAAAAGTTATCTATAGAAGAAGTGGTGTTACAAATGGGAAATCAATTACAAAGTTAATGAGTTACAATTAGAAGTGTTGAGAATCAGTTGGGACAAATAGTAAATTCATTAAGTAATAGATCCCAAGGAACACTTCCCAGTAATACGAAAGTAAATCCGAAAGACCAGAATAAATAGTAAGTAAAAGCTGCTCAACTTAGAAGCGAACGAGAATTGGAATGTAGAGTTCAAAAAGAGACTGAAGTAGGGAGAGAAGAGATTCAAGAACGAAAAGAGGACGCTCAAAAAAGGTTTAGAGAGACCTATTTCTCCACTTAAAGTTGACTTAGAAAAACCACCACCTGAGACCCCAAAAAACAAAAGTTGGATAAGCAATTTTCAAAATTTTTGGAAGTTTTTAAGAAGTTCACAATTAATATTCCATTTGCTGAAGCTCTAAAACAAATGTCAAGCTACGTGAAGCTTATGAAGGATATTTTTAATAGGAAAAGGAAGTTCGAAGATAATAAGACTGTTGCACTTAGTGAGGAGTGCAGTGCTATAATTCAGAAAAAGCTTCCTGAAAAGCTTAAAGATCCTGGTAGCTTTATAATTCCATCTGCAGTAGGAGACAGATTTTATGAGAACACTTTATGTGATTTAGATGAAAGCATCAACCTTATGCCATTATCGATATTTAAAAGTTTGGGATTAGAAGAAATAACCCCTACTACTATAACTCTGCAGTTAGCAAATCATTCAATATCATATCCTAATGAGTTATAAAAGATGTCCTAGTGAAAGTGGATCAATTTATCTTTCCCGTTGATTTCATTGTACTATATATGGAGGAAGATAAGGATATACTTATCATTTTGGGGAGACATTTCCTAGCCACAAGAAGAGCAATGATAAATGTGTTAAAAGGAGAATTAACTATGCACATTACTGATGAAACAATTACTTTTAATATTTCCAAATCAATGAAATACCCTGCAAAAGGTAAAGATGATGAATGTTATAGAATGGATGTGATAAGATATTTAAGTGAATGTCATTTCAAAACAACTTATGAAGAGAAATCTAAAATGAAAAGGTTGGAACATGAGCAAGAAGAAGAATTAAATCAATATGACGATTTATATAAGAAAGATTCAAATTATGTTCAACAAAGTTTTGAAGTTTTGGACATGAAAGAAAAACATACATCTTTTTGTCTTCAATTGAAAAACCTCCCGTGCTTAAGTTTAAGTTACTTCCTGAACATTTGAAGTATGCCTTTTTAGGTGATTCCTCTACATTACATGTTATAATTTCCTCAAAATTAACTGCAGAAGAAGAAGAGAGTTTGATGAAAACCTTAAAGAGTTAAAAGAAAGCCTTTGGATGGACAATTTCTGATATAAAATGAATCAATCCTTCAATTTGTATGCACAAAATTCATATGGAAGAGAACAGCAAACCCATGGCTGATCCTTAAAGGAGATTGAATCATATTATGAAATAAATTATTAAGAAAGAAATTTTAAAGTGGTTAGATGCTAAAATTATCTACCCTATTTCAGATAGTGCCTGTGTTAGTTTGATTCACTGCATTCCTAAGATTGAAGGAGTAACTGTGACTTTAAATGAACATAACAAGTTAATACCAACAAGACAAGTCACAAGATGGAAAATATGTATTGATTATATAAAATTAAATCTCGCCACTATGAAAGATCATTTTCCACTACCATTTATAGATCAAATCCTGGATAGACTAGCTGGGCATAAATAATTTTATTTTCTAGATGGATATACCAGTTATCATCAAATACAAATAGCTCTTAAGGATCAAGAGAAAACAACTTTTACTAGTCCTTATGGTACATTTGCTTTTAGAAGAATGCCCTTTGGTTTATGTAATGCATCTGCTACATTTCAAAAATGTATGTTGGCTATTTTTTGTGATTTAATTGAAGAAGGGATTGAAGTTTTTATGGATGATTTTTTATTGTTTGAAACTTCATTTGAATCATGTTTAGAAAATTTATCAAAAGTTATTAAGCACAGTGAAAAATAAATTTAATCCTCAATTGGGAAAAATATTAATTTATGGAGTAGGATGAATAGTTTTGAGACATCAAATTTCAGAAAATGACATGGAAGTAGACCCTACAAAAATTTAAGTGATTGTTAATTTACCTCACTCAATAAGTGTGAAGGAAATTAGGAGTTTTTGTGGGACATGTTGGATTCTACAGGCGATATATTAAGGACTTTTCAAAAATTGCTAACCTCTATGCCATTTACTTGAAAAAGGTGCAATTTTTAATTTTGATAAAGAGTGTCTAAAAACTTTTGAACTATTAAAAGAAAAATTAGTCACTACACCAATTATTATTTCCCCAGTTGAATAGATGTGTGATGCTAGTGATTGTACTTTTGGAGCTGTTTTAGGACTAAATCTTGATAAAATTTTCAAGGTTATCTACTATGCTAGTAGAACTCTTAACTAGGCTCAAATTAATTATACCACAACTGAGAAAGAGTTATTAGCAGTAGTATATGCTTTTGATATACTTAAATCATACTTAATTGGAACTAAATCTATTGTGTATACAGATCATTCTGCTATAAAGTATTTAATGAAAAAGAAGGATGCAAAACCAAGACTTATAAGATGGATTCTTCCTTTACAAGAATTTGACTTTAAAATAATAGAAAAGAAGGGAGCTGAGAATCAAGTTGGTGATCATCTGTCCATACTTGAATTAGAAAAACCACTCTATTTTGAAAAAGAGATTAATGAACAATTTCTAGATGATGAATTTTTTAATGTTAATGAGTGGCGTGTTCCATGGTATGTAGACATTGTGAACTTCATTGTTAGTGATATTATATCCTATGGAGTGACATACCAACAGAAGAGCAAATTTTTATCTGAAGCTAAGAGTTATTTTTGAAATGAACCATTTTTATATAAACAAGGAAATGAACTTATTATTCGAAGATGGGTACATTTAGAAGAAACTTATGAAATTATACAAAAATGTCATAATTCTGATTTTTGGGGACATTTTAGTGTTGATAAAACAACATACAAAATTTTGCAATCTGGATTTTATTGGCCTACAAACTTTAGAGATGTTAACACTTATATCAAAACTTGTGATTGATATCAATGAGTAGACATAATTTCTAGGAGGAACAAGATGCCTCTCAATTATGTGTTAGAAGTTGAGATATTTGATGTTTGGGGATTAGATTTCATGGGACCATTTATACCATTGTTCAAAAATTTTTATATATTGTTAGCAATAGACTATGCATCCAAATGGATATAAGTTGTTGCTTTACCTCAATTTGATGCTCAAAGTGTTGCAAAGTTTTTTAGAACAAACATATTTTATAGATTTGGGGTGCCGAGAGTAATCATAACTAACGGGGGAAGTCATTTCAGAAATGCAATAAAGGAGAAATTAATAAAGAGATATCATATTAATCATAGAATATCTACTGCTTATCATCCTCAGACAAGTGGTTTGGCTGAATCATCCTATCGTGAAATTAAAAGAATATTAGAAAAATCTGTAAATCCAACCAAAATGGATTAGTCAATCAAACTTGACAATGCTTTGTGGGCTTATAGGACTGCACATAAAACTCCTAAAGGAATGTCCCCACATAGGCTAATATTTGGGAAAGCGTGTCACTTACTAATTAAAATTAAACATAAAACATATTGGGCTATTAAAAAAATTAATTACAATTTAAAGGATGCTGGTGTGAGAAAAAGTTATTGCAATTAAATGAGCTTGAAAAGATAAAGAATGAATCTTATGAAAATGCTAAGATTTGCAAAGAAAAGATGAAGATGTGGCATGATCGGAGTATTTTTACTTAGAATTTTTAACCAAGGCAACAAGTTTTTCTTTATAATGCAAGGTTAAGATTATTTCTAGGCTAAACTAAGTTCAAATGGATAGTCCCATTCGTTGTGATGAAAGTTTATCCCTCTGAAGCTGTGGATATCAAAGATCCTAAGACTGACAAAATAGTCAAAGCGAATGGACACAGGCTGAAATCTTACTTTTTAGGTGACCAACTTAAATTAAATGATTTTATGATGATAGGTCAATCAGAATAAGCACTGGTTACGTCGGGCTGACGCGTTAAACCAATCACTCTGTGGGAGGCAACCAATAGTTATCCGTGTGTTTGTTTTTATTGTTATTGTGTATGATTTAGAAAATTTTGGTAGTATTTTGAATATATAATGATTTAGTGATTATTCTAAGACCTTAAAAGATGACTTAGACATGTTAGAACACATATTTGGACGTTAAGTTGACTTGTGCTAAATTGAGCACCGACGCTTAAGCACCAATATCCGGCGCTTAAGCACGACAGTTAAAAAAACATGTGTGAATTTTAGTTTTTAGAAGTTTTACTGAGATTTGGTTGGCTATAACGTGGGAGACAGTTCTAAGATGTTCCTAGGAGTATTAGGAGGAGTTTAGAGCCTATAAATAGAAGGTATGAGGAGAAGTCTCACCACACTTCCATTTAATACTAAATCCTAAGTGAAAAAGAGAGAGTTCTGGAAAAATGTCATCTTGGGAGAATGACTTAAAGAAGGAGGAAGCAATAAGAAAGAAGCTTATTAAACAGAGTGCACAAGAGTTATATAACAGATTCCTCATCGTTAGTATTGAAAAGATAGCGGAGAAAAAATTAAGGCTGATGTGGCTTCAATTGAAGCAAAAGTTATGAAAGTTAACGCACATATGGATCATATGGGATGACAACTTAAGATGCAGTTTAGCCATACCAATTTTATAGAAGAAGCAGACAAAGCTATGTATTTGAAGAACACGTGAATTGAAGAAGATTCGATGATACACCAAAATAATATATTGTTTTAAGTACTTATTTTTTGTGATATTGCACTTTAAAGAAGGGTATTTTTGTGTTTTTGTTGCAGGTATATCATTTTTAGTTATTTGGAGAAAAAATGGCAGAATGGATGAAATTTGGAGCCAAAATAGCAAATTTTGAGATTCTGGCACACGATGCACCAGATCAGCGCATGATGCGCCAAAATCCAGAGAACCGATGCATGATGCACCAGGGATGACTTTTTCAAATTAAAGCAGTTCAAGAAAAATTTTTGCACAAATTTCAAAGTGACACTTGTTCTACACACCTCTTGGAGTAATTCAATGCATCTAGACACTTTGGAAGGTTCTTTTATGAATGGATATGTGTCTTGGATAAACAAAACATCTTTTGAATTCAAAAGAGTTGACTTTTAGAGGGAATTTTGAATTTTTTTCCAAAGAAAGGAGCCCAAAATAAAAGAAGAGGACTTCTCATTTGTCAAGTGTGTGGTGTGAGGGAGAGAGAAAGTTGGTGTGAGTTAGAGATAAAGAGAGAAGAGGGGATTTTCTTTTAGGGTTGTAAGAGGAGAGAGAATGTGAGAGATTTCTTCTTCATTACACTTTTATGAGAGAATTGGGAGTAATTGTAAAGAGAGAAAAGGCTAGGAGAAAACTTCTAGGTATTTTCTTGGGAAGGATTGTGAGATAAGTTGTATTTTTATTTCTTTTGTTTTATAAACTTACTTTTATATATGAAA
The DNA here is from genome assembly GCA_002079205.1 of Phalaenopsis hybrid cultivar. NCBI lineage: Eukaryota > Viridiplantae > Streptophyta > Magnoliopsida > Asparagales > Orchidaceae > Phalaenopsis > Phalaenopsis hybrid cultivar. The sequence continues at coordinate 80,704 of JXCR01127907.1, forward strand.
TATGTGTTTTGTCGTATATTTCTTATGAATTTTGAGTAGTCCTCTTTATCCTTCTCCCTACTTTGAGATATGATTTTGTGAAGATTATATTTTGTTTTTTACGGTTTTAAATGTTAATAATTTGTGATGATTTAAACTTCAATCTTCATTTACTTTTCGATCTGACCAATTGAAATGTTAAAACTTGTTGAGAGACATATGTTCTTAAATGAGATATGATTTCTACAACATAGGGAGAATCACATTTGATTTCATGGGAGAGTATGACATCCATGGGATTAAGCACAAATAAATAGGAAAATATACTTTGTTGGATGCAGAATTGGAAATTTTAAGGTGATAGATTAAAATCCCCAATTTAGTCCAATTGATTGGAAACTAATGTGAGATTGTTAACCCTTAGGTGAGGGAGCAGTGGGAGCTCTAGAGTGGCAGCTGACACAAAATTAGGGACCAAACTCTAGATTAGTCAAAGTTTTTTATAACACTAGGAAGAGGGTAAAGAATATGATTGCTCATATTTGGCACAAAACCATATATATATATATATATATATATATATATATATATATATATATACATATATATATATATATATATATATATATATATATGTATATATATATATATATATATGTATATATAACACTACTTATAAAAACAGATAAACAATAGAAACAAACAAAAATATGGGTTGCCTCCCACAAAATGCTTAGTTTATTGTCGTCAGCCCGACATTCCCAGTCATTACTTTGCGTGACCCAACATTACAGTCTTTTTAAAAACTAGTCTTTGACCATCAAAATATGATTTCAGTCTATGTCCATTCACTTTAAATACTTTTTCAATCTTGGGATCTTCAATATTAATAACTCCATCAAGTTAAACTTTTACAATTGTGAATGACCCTGTCTACCTAGACTTCAATTTTTTAGGAAATAATTTCAATCTTATATTGTATAATAAAACTTCCATTCCAGACTCAAATTCTTTTTTAATTATCTTTCGATCATGTTATTCTTTTATTCTCTCCTTAATAATTCTAACATTATCATAAGATTCATTCCTAATTTCTTCGAGCTCATTCATGTGTAATACTCTTTTCTCACGAGCATCTTTTAAACTAAAATTAAACTCCTTAATCACCCAATAACCTTTATGTTCCAATTCTACTTGTGAGTGACAAATCTTCTAAAAAATTAATCTATATGGGGATATTCCTATAGATGTCTTATAAGCTGTCATATAAACCCATAATGCACTATCTAATCTAGCAGTCCAATCCATTTTATTAGGATTTCTAGTTTTTTCCAAAATTTTTATAATTTCACGATTATATACTTTTGCTAGACCACTAGTTTGGAGATGATAAGAAGTTGCAATCCTATGTATAATATTATATTTTTCCACCAATTTTTCAATTTTTTTATTCTGAAAGTGAGTTCCTCCATCAGTAATGTTTATTCTTAGCATTTCATATCTTGTAAAAATATTTTTTAGTAAATATTTTGAAACACTCCGAGCATCACATCGAGATAAATGGATTGCCATTGTAATATATATATATATATATATATATATATATATATATATGTATATATAATTGATTANTTGCATTTTAATTAGCATTCACTTGAATAGTTAATTTTCAAACTTCGCACTTTACTTTACTTCCACTTTTGTATTTTTAGATTATAAAATAATTTTTATAATTTAATTTTAGGATTTTCCAACTTTCCTGTGGGATAGATATCTAGGACTCCATTAGAGCCCTTTATTACTTGAGTGATGTGTATATTTGCGTTGATTTTAAAGAGGATTTAGCAGTTTAAAAAAAAGTTTAAAAAGAAATTATTTTCATAAAAAGTATTTTTGTAGGGATTATATTGCATATTTATTATATATCTACCGTGTGTAATTTTGTAATATTAAAAACTATTTGAAAAATTTTCACACTAAATTTGCCCCCCGCATCATTAAAACGGAGCTATTAACCATCATCCGTTCTTTCAAATTTACATTCCAAATGCTAAAGGAGAGACTAATGATAAGCCAGGATTCATTCCACCAACAGGATAATGGAATTAAGTTCGTGGTTTAATGTTTATGTGTTTATTGTTTGATTGTTTAATGTTAAGTGTGATTAGTATGTTTTTAATGTTAAAATTGTCGAGTGACTGTTTTAGGAATTTTCTCATCCAAGAATATTTAGATAGAGAATTTATGTATTTAAAAATGTTTGTAATTGTTCATGAATGAATATAAGTATTTGTTTGTGTTAAATTTCGTGTTATTTTGCGTTGAATTGAATTAGTTAAGATTAGAGAATCTTGAGTAAGAGTAGAGATGAAAGGGAAGAAAATAGTTATTAAAGAATTATGAGACCATGTAGGGTTGGTTGACTTAGGCTAGGAGTGCATTTCACTTAAATCAAAAACATCAAAATTTATGCACTGACGCCTAAGCACCAAGATCCCGCGCTTAAGCACTGCCTAAACCAAGAAATAGGCGCCTAAGCATCGAACCATTTGCGCATAAGTGTCGGTTCACAAAAACCGGTTCACGAACAGTTTTAAGTGACAAATTGGTTCGAAGAAGCTAGTATCACACCTTGCATTCGCCTTGAACCTCAAAATTTTACAATTTTGGAGCTAGGGCTAACCCTATTTTGAAGATTTCTTGGTGGTTTGGAGTAAAAATTGCAAGATTTGATATCTTTGAGGTAAGAGCTTCACTTCTATGTAAAAAAAAAAATTTATTTTCTCTATGTATTTTGAGCACATTCATGAGCTACCCGAAAATCCCTATTCATGGTGAAATTTTGAGAAAAAGACATGGGTTTGGTAGTTTAAGCTTTTAGGAGTTATGTTTAGTAATTTAGAGTTGAATTTGGAATTTATTGTGAAATTTATACAATTTTTTAGAAATGATACCAAGAATGAAGAGGAACAAAGGAAATGGTCAATTTGATTCAAGTAAGCTTGTCTGTTTGAGAGCTCAGGATCGATACAATGATGCATTGCAATCGAGGAAGTTGATTCCTAAGCGGTGTTCTAAAATTCCAGGAGGAGCTATGGAAGATTTGATTGTTCGCCGCCAGTGGGAGCGGTTCTGTTGTTTTTCTGTTGTTACAGTGATTTCTATTATGTGAGAGTTCTATACAAATTTCCCTGAAGCTGAAGGAGTCATGGTGAGGGGAAAAACCGTGCCTTTTTCACTTGAGGTAATAAATCAATTTTATCATTTGCACCTGAGAATTTTGCATCTTTATTCAAATTATAGTCATACTTAGGAGGAGCTAGACAATATTACTTCTTCTTTGATTGCTAGAAGAGGACTTTAGTAAATCACAAATGAAAGGAGAGTTAACTTTTCTACTTCAAAGTTAGATGCCACTGCAAAGGCATGAAATTATTTTTTTTTCTGCTCATCTGCTGCCTACAAATCATCTTAGTCAAGTGACTTGTCATCGAGCAACTTTGAACTACTGCATCTAACAGTTCAAGCCCATCGACATTGGAGCTTTGATACATGGAGTTATTATCAGTTCTGTCTTCGCTGCTACTACTGCAGGTTTGGTATTTTCATCCTTGATCTTTTCTTTATGCAAGAAGACTGGAGTTAGATTTGATAGTTAGGAGGAGATCTTGCAACCTCTTAAGCCCATTACCAGTATGAATGTGAAATGTTATTCACATCAAACCATTTTTGGCTAGAGATGAGGATTTTCTAGTAGTTCTGTTGCTTCTACATCACGAGCTTCTACTTCACATGCTTCTACATCTCAGGGTCAGACTCCTGGATCTGATTTGCAAGCTCAGCTATTACATAGGATTTTGGACAATGTCAACTACATTGCGGATAAGTTATAAAATTTAGAACATTTCGTAGAGCATATGCATAGATACATGAAGAGACATAGTGATTATGAGGGTGAATACAACTTAGCTATGGAAAACCTCATGAGAGGGAATCAGGATGTTGTATTTCCTCAATACCCAAGAAAACAACCATATGAGCTTGCAGCTACTTGGCATAGTGATGAGAGTGATGCAGAGGACGATGATGACGATTAGCTTGGATCTATAGTTTTGTTTAATTTTTAGTTTATGTATTGTTGTGAACTGTTGATGGTGCAGTTATTCTATACTTTTTGTTGTGTTTTCATTTGTTATTGTTTAAACTATTAGTTTTTTGTTGTGCTTTGTTTAGTAGCACTACTATGATGTAATTGTATTTTTATTAGTAATTAATATGCTTGGTGGTAGTAATTTTATTAACTGTGTTGTTTATTGTAGTTAGTTTATACTAAACTTAATTTTGGATCTTAGGAAGGTTTAGAATATAGCTAATTTTTTTTACTTAAAAGCTGCATGTTTAAAATTTTCAATTTACAACTAGATATTTTTCTTTATGCTGCAGTCATGAATGTTTGTTAGCGTGTTTATTTGCTTTTATGTTATACTCCACTGCATACAAGTCTAATAAATCTCTACATGTTAAGTAAATTAAAATTTGATCAATTTAATTTTTACTCCTGTCTTTAATTTTTTGTACTTGCATCTTTAGGATGTAAAAATTCTTGTAAGGATGTTATTTTAAATTTTCATTCCTAATATTTTTTTTCTAAATTGGACTACTATATTTCTACATCAAAATTTTAGCAACTCCTAAAAAAACTCATATACATCATCTAATTAGTTTTTTAAAGATTGAAAGGTCACTTGAGGACAAGTAACATTTGGAGTTTAGGGGATTTTGATACACCTAAAATATATAGTATTTTATACACATTTTTATATCTATTTTTGAGATATTGCGCTTTAATGAAAGTTATTTGTGTGTTTTTCTTTCAAGTACAATCAAATGGATGAAAATGCTAAAAGAAGTGAAAATGGTCAAATTTGGAGCAAAAATGACAAAGGTGCAAAAATGAACTGGGGTGCCTAAGCGCCCAGGACTGGTGCCTATGCGTCAGGAAGTCGAGCCAAAGCACCACATACCTTGCGTTTAAGCACCAAAACTAGTTATTTGATTATTCCTTGAATTTAGACAAATTTTTGAAGAGGTGCTTGAAGCAACCCTTGGTGAAAATGTGGGAAATAATCCATGGACACGAAAATTCATTCAATTGGCTTTTGAAAGGAGGAACTTCTAGAAGATTCATTGAATGGAAACATATTTTGAAGAGACACCAAGGCACCTTTTGGATTTTAATAAAATAAGACTTGGATCATAAAAGGCAATTGTCAAGGAGGCCAGCCATTAGACATCCATACCCAACATTCATCCAAGTAACCGCCACCGACGCCAGCCACTTTCTTTTTATTTTAAGCGTTAGTTTTGTAATGTGAGTGAAGGGAGAGAATTCAAAGGAACATTAAGACATTTGGTGGAGAGAATTTGAAATAAGTGCTTATCTTTATGACTACAATTGGTTTTAATTTAAATTTCTTATTTGTGTCAATGATTTCTACTTTTAAACTCATGTGTGGTTGTGTTTTCTCCATGGATTCTAAGTAGTTTTATTAATATTTTTCCTTCAAATGATAAATGATTAAGTTTTAAAGGAAGTTGTGTGAAGTATTAGACTTCAATGTTGGAAGAAGTTGTGATGTTTTGAAACTTTGTACTTCATTTACTTCTTGATTTGACCATCTAAGATATTAATACATGTTGTGAGAGCATGTAAGATCCGAGATGGTATTGTCTCACTCAACAAATGGTTAGAATCACATATTAATTTCATGAATGAGAATGTAATTCATGGGGTTGAGCGAAAATAAAAAGGGAAATGAACTTTTCATGGGTGTAGAATTAGAGAACTTTAGAGTGACATGCTAAACCTCCCAATTTGATTTATAGTTTTAGGTTTTGATACGAGATATTAGCCCCTAGGTGGAGGGAGAAGAGGGAACTCTAGAGTGGGAGCTAATATCTTTCATACCTAACCAGTCTTCAAGTCTTTTTAAACTATAGATTAACCAATGTTCTTTATAGCATCTCTAGTAAGGGAAAAGAATTTTATTTCTCCTATTTGGCACAACACATTTATCATACTTCCACAACCGAATTTTTATACTTATTACTAATTCATGATAAAAAAAATATATTTTTTATTTATATTTCCTTTATCTTGCAAATATTTAGTTAAGTTAATTAGTTTCTTACTTTATTTCCATAAACCAAAAATTACAAAAAGAATCAAATTTTTATTCCTGTTATAGCATCTTAAGTTTATGTTAGAATATATGCTAAGTAGATTTTTGTCATTTAAACTTTCTAGTTTTTTTTTAAAGTGCATATTGTAGTCTTCCCTGTGTGTTCAATATTCGGGGCTTAATCAAAAAAGTCCTATACTAGTTGATAACGATACATATACTTGCGTGGTATCCCATATTTAATTATTATAATTGTATTCCATATTTAGTAGTTTCTTTAGAGTGGGAAGCCATAGGGATTTGAAAAATGGTGGCTTCCCCTTCATTTTCCCCTCTTAAATATCTTTAGGATTTGGTTTTAGGGAGTTACTAGGAAGAAATCCCGCCAAAAATCGTCAAAAATCACTTTTTGAATCGTTCAAAGTCGTTTCCATCACCGCGGTGCTTCTAACGCCATCTCGCCACCTCTTGCGCCAGCTCTCTGGAAAATGGTGTCTCTGACGCCAGTCCATATTTCTCCACCATTTCATTTTAAATCCAAACGACTCTCAAATTTTCCATATAAGTCAGTAAATAAAGATGTTTTAATGTATTTTCTTAATATATAAGTCTCTTAAATACACGAAATTCATAAAAAAAGTATATATGTATATGTGTGTGTGTGTGTGTGTGTGTATATATATATATATATATATATATATATATATATANTAAAATTTTGAGAGAAGTTCTATCAATCCTAAAATGACCTCCAAATTCAGAATCATGACATTTTTGGATAATTTTATCAATTTTTTCATAAAGCACACATCTTCTCATAAGTAAATCTTTGCACTGTTTGTACAAATATGGGTCATCCCAAAAGTAAAATTTTGCATCGTGAATAAACTTATTGTCTTGTTGTTTTGTCAACCCATATGGTAAAATAACACTAACAATATAATTTACATCATCAACATACCATGATATTTCCTATCCTTTAACAGCATAAAGTTTTTCATCAGGAAAAGTTTCATTAATTTCTTTTTCAAGTTCAAATGTTTCTTATTGTTCAAGTCTAGATAAATGATCTACAATTTGATTATCCGTTCCTTTCCTATCAACTGCCACAAAATTAAATTCTAGCATCAGAAGTACCCATCTAATTAATCTTGGTTTCGCATCCTTCTTTTGTATCAAATATTTCATAATCGAGTGGTCAGTATGCACAACACATTTAGCTCCAATTAGACATGACATAAATTTATCAAAAGCATAAACAATGGTTAATACTCTCTTTCAGTAGTGGTATAATTAATTTGAGCGTCATTGAGAGTTTTAGTATCGTAGTATATAACTTTAAAAATTTTGTTATATCTCTGCCCTAAAACAGCTCCAGTTACATAATCACTAGCATCACACATTAATTCGAACAGTTTCTCCCAATCAGGTGAAACAATTATAGGAGCAGCGATCAATTTTCCTTCAATGTTTCAAGGACATTAAGACACTCATGATTAAAATCAAATTTGGTATCTTTTTCCAAAAGTTGGCATAAAGGCTTTGTAATTTTTTTAAAATCTTTGATATATCGCCTGTAAAAACCAGCATGTTCTTAAAAGCTCCTAGCTCTTACAGTAGTAGGTGGAGGTAGGTTAGATATTACTTGAATTTTTTTCGGATCTACTTCCATGTCATTTTCTGAATATTTATGTCCAAGCACAATTCCTCATGCAACCATGAATTGACATTTTTCTCAGTTCAATACTAGATTCGTCTTTTCACGTCATTCTAGAACTTTCTCTAAATAACTTAGACATATTTCAAATGAAGTTCCGAACACAAAAAAATCATTCATAAAGACTTATATCCCTTTTTCAATTAAATCGCTAAAAATTAATATCATACATCTTTGAAATGTCACAGGCGCGTTACATAAACCAAAGGGCATTCGTTGAAAAGCAAAAGTATCATAAGGACTAGTAGATGTTGTTTTGTCTTATTCCTCTGGAGCAATTGATATTTGATGATAACAGATATATCCATCTAAAAATAAAAATATATGTGCCTAGCTAATCTATCTAACATCTGGTCCAAAAAGGGTAAAGGAAAGTGATTTTTCCTGGTGGCCAAATTTAATTCTCTATAGTTTATGCAAATTCGTCATCCAATGACTATTCTTTTTGGTATTAATTCATTATTCTCATTTGTCACTACAGTCACACCTCCTTTCCTTAGAACACAGTGAATTAGACTCACCCAAGCACTTCTTGAAATATGATATATTATTCCCGCATCTAACCATTTTAAATCTCTTTCTTAACAGTTTCTTTCATCATTCGGTTTAAGCTCCTTTGAGGATCAGCTTTTGGTTCATGATGATCTTCAAATAAAATTTTGTGCATACAAATTGATTGATTCCTTTAATATTAGCTAATGTCCATCCAAATGCTTTCTTATATCATTTTAAAGTTTCTAACAACTTTTGTTCTTGTGTTTCAGTTAACTCTGAGGATACAATAATAGGTAATGTAGATAAATCTCCTAAAAAGTCATATTTTAAAGGTGTAGGAAGTGTTTTCATTTCTAGTTCAGGAGGTTTCTCAATTGATGAAATCAAATTTTTGTTATTATCCATAAGATCTAATAATTCAAATTGTTCCTGAACATAATCCAATTCTTCATTACTCACTTTCATAGATTCATCTTGAATTATATCCTCATCCTCATACCCCAAATGTTCTTCTTCATTTTTCTTTTCCAATGTATTCGTGAAATATTCATTTCTTAAATAATCTTTAATTTCCATTCTGAAGCATTCATCCTCTCTTCTTTTATTGGATATCTCATTGTCTTTGCAATATTAAATATGACCTCTTGATTGCTAACTCTCATTGTTAATTGTCCACATCTATCAAAGCTCTTCTAGTGATAAGAAATAGTCTTCCTAAAATAATAGGAATTTCCTTATCCTCCACCATATCTAACACAATAAAATCCACAGGAAAGATAAATTTATCAACATTTACCAAAACATCTTCTATAACGCATTTAGGATGGGTAATCGAATGATCAACTAACTGAAGAGTTACAGTAGTAGGTGAAATTTCTCCTAAACTCAACCTTCTGATAATCGATAGAGGCATAAGATTAATACTGACTCCCAAATCAAATAAAGCTTTTGTAAAAAGTCTTTCACCAATATCACAAGGAATAGTAAAACTACTAGGATCTTTAAGTTTTTCATTAAGCTTTTTCTGAATTATAATGCTACACTCCTTACTAAGTGTAACAGTCTCATTATCTGTAAACTTCCTTTTTTTATTAAGTATATCCTTCATGAACTTCACATAGCTTGACATTTGTTCCAGGGCTTCAACAAATGAAATGTTTATTATCAATTTTCTCAATATTTCCAAAAATTTTGTAAATTGGTTAGCTTTGTTTTTTTGCTTCATTCTTTGAGAAAAAGGAGATGATGGTCTTTCTACAGTAATTTTCATTAGTTTGATAGGATATTCTGACTCAAATGATAGAATCTCAATCTTCATATGAGAATTTAAATGCCATAAATAACCGATCTAATAATCTCAAATAATATAGTTCATAAAAAGCATGAAGAAAAAGAAAAACTTAAGATTTTTAAGCAAGATAATATTACATATACAATTAATAAAAACAAGTGCTGAGTAGTAGAAAATCTAAATCACAACATGTATATCATGAAAATTTGCAATGGAAAAAACTACTCTAACACATAAACAAACTAAATTAATAAGAGCAAATGTAGCAGTACAAATAAAAGTATATCGAGTAATCCACATAAAGCATACATCAAAAGTTCATAATGAGGAAGATCTGTAAAACATAACTACTACATAATAGTAAATAAAATCTAATCCTCTTCCTCCTCATCATCATCAAAATCAAAGGGTATATCTTCATTCATAGATTTGCGGCTCTCATAAGGAGTAAATCGAGGGCATGTAGGAAACTTAGCTGATTTATCTCCCTTCATAAGTTTCACTAATGCCTCGACATATTCTGCCTAATAATCACTCTTCCTCCAAACATAATATGTCATATGATCAAATTTATCTTCCATATCTTGTATACAACACTACATCATAAACATATCATTCTGGTGCTCCAAATATTTCTCACTCATCACTTCCTAGAAACCAGATGGAGGCTCATTAGTAGTGGAAGTAGAAGGTCTAGAAATAGAATGTCAAGTAGTAGTAGAAGGTGCATCAGGAGCTCTACCTCTAGGTAGTCCATAAAAATCTACATTAGCTTTTCCAATAGGCTTAAGTGGCTTTAACTACTCATCCCAAGGATCAAACTTCACTCTAGAGTCTTTACAAATAATAAAAATCAAAGAAGGAAAGCATGGACATGAATTAGTAATAGCTCAGATAGAAGAACTAATAGCCTCAAAAATAAGAGAGATAATATCGATAGGTTTCATTTAATGAATACAGTAGTTTAATCTAACTCTTTCTCTTGTCACTTCACTTAAATGATTTGAAGGAAGAAGACAAGTTGAAATAAAATAATGTCAGGTCTTTGAGGTAGCATTGAGCATGGAAGAAGAAAATTTTACCTTATGATCATTTTGAATTTTCAAGGATCCACATCCATCAGACAAATATGTAATGATCTGGTCCAACTTTGCTTCAGATGGTGTATACTTAGAATAGAAGCAATCAATAGAAGGTGACAAACCATATACCACATTAATTTGCTCAAAAGTAAACTCAACTCCTCCTCCATGAAAAAAAGATCTCATCATCAGATGCTTCGGGTAAGTTAGCATAAAATTCTTGTATTACAACAATGGCGGCTGCAACAGTGAAATAGCAAAAGCACTCTGAGTGTCGAGCCACAATCACATTTTCTACAGCAGCACCAGGTTTGTAAAAACTTTATTCTAAAATAAACTTCCTTGACAATGCAAATTCATTGTAGTGAATTTGTGCTTTAAAATTTATGAATTTTGCATTATTGTAAGTTTCTTTTCCCTTTCTCTACTTCGTCTTAGGAGCCATCTAAAAAAATTGAAGAAAAAATCCAACAAATTTTAAAATTAAGATAAATTGCTTCCAACAAACTTTTTAAAGCAAACGAGGCTTGGATCCATGGATTTTTCTCCACCCAACCAAAAAATTTTGCTAATTTTGAACTCCACTCAACGTATGAAAAATCCAAGGTGAAATCACTAAATAACAATGCCAAAATAAAATATCTAACCTCGAGAAGATGAAGTACGGTGGTTTTAAGCCTAGAAACTTGAAGATTGGAGCTCTAAGAAGAACCCTAGGGCTGGTTTTTGCGAAAAAGAGGAAGAAGAAGAAGATTAGGTGCCAAAAAATGGCATGGGTTTGGTTTAAATCGAGAAAATATGGAGTTTTGGCTGGTTCAGTTGAACTAGCGCCTAGGTGCTCATTTTGGCGCCTAGGCGCCATGCTGTGCTGATGTCTGGCACCTAATCGTCGGACCCAAAATTTTTCATTTTTTGGTTTTTAAGTGTAACATAGTAAGTCTAAGGCCTTTAAACCAAAATTTATCATAAAAATAATATCAAACCTGATGTTTATGGCCTCCCCAACATCTTCAATATTCCAATTGTCAATTACAATTTTTAATCCTGGATTAATTCCACCCATTTATTACACAATTTTCATAAACATAACTTCATTAATAACCATTAAATGACAGCACAATAGACTCAATAAGCACAATATAACACATAAGACACAAGCAAACCAACACACAATCAACTATTACATAAGGTAGCACACAACACAACTACTACTAAAGTAAACAAACATGAAAAATTTAAGACACTTATATCTTTCTAAACTTCATTGGTTGTTGACTAGATTTTCGTCCTCCCTTTCACATGTTAATGAGTTACGATAAAGACGTGAAAAAAAGGGGCGCACGGGAAATCCATAGCCATCTTCTCATCTATCCATTTGTTGTTACAATACATTGATACCTGAGAATCTTGATAACATGCCATATGATTGAATTGAAGCTTCATTTTCCACTCCAAATGCTCATATTGATGATACATCTCATGTAATTCGTTGTGTAGTAATAAAAGCTCCTCTTTAATTCTTCCCATTTCGCTAGTCAACCTCTTTAAACTCAATGCTAGGAACCCATTGAAATGGGTTTGAGCATCTTTAAGCACAAACTTATCTCCATTTCCCATTCCATTGTTTGTACTCTCCATGGAAGCAATAACTCAAACTCCCTCTAAAATCCTTATCTCAGGCCAAATTTTTGAAGTTCTGGTGATTGAGGACGAAGATAGGATAGTTTAAAAAGAAAGAAGTGTGAAAAACTACATGGGGCAGTTTTTTTTAATGATCAGCAACTGTGGCGCCTAAGCACCCGTTTCACTAGGCTCTAACACTTAGGCGTCATTTTTGGCGCCTAGGCTCCGATTCTTAGTGAACATCATTTTGCATATCGTCAATTCATTCAATTTCCAATCATGTTTAAATCCTTTAATAGTGTTTGAAAATGTTACTTTAGCAATAGAAGGTCACGATACTACAACAATAACAAACATGAATCAAATCACACAAATAGTTTATGGGTAGCCTCTCACAAAGTGCTTGGTTTAACGTCGTCAACCTGAAGTATCCAAATGTTTTATTCAGACTGACCCAGCTTCAAAGTTTCTTTATAAAAGGGCTTGCTTTCACTAATATTAAGTTTTAACCTATGTTTGTTTACTTTAATTATACATTCAATTTTTTGGATCTTGAATATCCACAGCCCCATAAGGATAAACTTTTATCACAATAAATGACCCCATCCACTTAGACTTAAGTTTTCCAAAAAATAATTTCAATCAAGTATTGTATAATAAAACCTCTTGTCCAGACTCAAAATCCTTTCTTAAAATCTTTAGATCATGCCAATTTTTCTTCTTCTCTTTATAAGTTCTAGCATTTTCATAACATTCATTACTAATTTCCTCAAGCTCATTAAAGTACAATAATTTTTTTTCTTCACCATCCTTTAAGTTATAATTAATTTTTTTAATAGCTCAATAAGATTCATGTTCTAACTCAACTGGTAAGTGACAAGCTTTTCAAAATATGAGCCTATATGGTGACATTCCTATAGGAGTTTTATAAGCAGTCCTATAAGCCCGTAGTGTAGAATCAAGTCTATCAGACCAATCAGTTCTATTAGGATTTACTTTTTTTTTCAAAATTCTTTTAATTTCTAGATTTGATATTTCTACTAAACCACTGGTCTGAGGGTGATAAGCTGTGGCAATTCAATGTTTAACTCCATATTTTCTAAGTGATGTGTTAATTTTAAAATTCTTACAGTGACTTCCCCCATCAGTAATGATAACAATTGGCATTCAAAATTTTGTAAAAATATTTTTGTTTAAAAATTTTGAAACACTTAGAGCATCACAATGAAGCAAAGTTCCAGCTTCAATCCATTTAGACAAGTAATTCACAGCTAATAAGGTATAAATTTTTCCTGAAGATGATACAAATGATCCCATAAAATCTAAATCTCAAACATAAAAAATTTCAACTTCCAAAGTAAAATTTAATGGCATTTCATCTCTTTTAGAAATATTGTCTACTCTCTGACATCGATCACAAGCTTTCACATATGTATTAACATCCTTAAATAATGTAGGCCAATAAAATCGAGAGTGTAAAATTTTAAATGTAGTCTTATCCACTCCAAATTGTCCCCGAAATTCAGATTTATGACATTTTTATATAATTTTTAGTAAGTCATTAATTGGTACACATCTTTGAATGATTTAGTTCAACTTTTTTTATATAAATAAGGGTCAACCCAAAAGTAAAATCTCGCATCGTAAATAAATTTCTTCTTATGGTGGCTTGTTAGTCTGTATGGTAAAAAATTACTAAGTAGATAGCTATATCTGCATACTATGGTATATGTCACTCAGCAACAACCTAAAGTTGTTCATCAAGAAAATTTTTATATATGTCATCCTCAATGTTTCTTTTATTTTCTTGTTCATGTCTGGACATATGAAGAGCTATTTAATTATCAACACCTTTCTTATCCATTATCTGAAAATCAAACTCTTGCAAAAGAATGACACATTTGATGAATCTTGGTTTTACATCCTTCTTTGGCATAAGTTATTTAATAGAGGAATGATCAGTATGCATAATGTGTTTATCTCCAATTAAATATGGTCTAAATTTATCAAAGCACATACTATTGCCAATAGCTCTTTTTCAGTTGTTGTGTAATTAATTTGAGCTTCATTAAGAGTTTTGATGACACAATATATAACTTTAAAAATCTTATCATATTTTTGTCCTAAAATAAGCCCAATAGCGTATTCAACACATTAACTTAAATGGTTTTTGCCAGTCAGGTGAAACAATGATCGGTGCAGAGATTAATTTTTCTTTTAATAATTTCAAGGCATTTAGGCATTCATCATTAAAATCAAAATTCATTTCTTCTTCTAAAAGATGACATAGAGTCTTAGCAATTTTTAAAAATTCTTTAATATATCTCATATAAAATCCAATATGTCCTAGAAAACTCCTTACTATTTTTACTGATGTAGGAGGTTGTAATTCAAAAAAAAACTTGAATTTTTGCTAAATCAACTTCCATCTCATATGTCCTAACACAATTCCTCCTGTAACCATAAATTGACATTTTTCCTAATTGAAATCTAAATTTATTTCTTCACAACATTTTAAAACCATTGTTAAATGATCTTGACATGAATCAAAAGAGGTTCCAAAAATTGAGAAATCATTCATAAAAACTTCAATTACTTTCTCAATTAAGCACAAAAAAAGACATCATACACCTTTGGAAAGTTATGGAAGCATTACCTAAAGCAAAATGCATTCTTCTGAAAACAAAAGTCCCATAAGGACTTCTAAATGTCATCTTTTCTTAATCTTCCAAAATAATAGGTATTTGGTGATAGCCAAAATATCCATAAAAAAAGTAGAAATAACGATGTCCAACTAGTTTATTCAACATTTGGTCTAAGCAAGGTAAAGGAAAGTGATCCTTTCTAGTGGTGAGGTTTAATTTTCTTTAGTCAGTACAAATTCATCAACCAATTACTTGTCTTGTTGGAATTAAGTAATTCTTTCATTAATAATTATTATCACTCCTCCTTTCTTAGGAACATGGTGAATAGGACTAACCCATGCACTATCAGAAATATGATAAATAATTCATGCATCTAAGCATTTTAAAATGTCCTTCTTTACCACTTCATTCATTATTGAATTTATTCTTCTTTGAGGATCTACTCTATGTTTATGGTTATCTTTTAGTAAAATTCTTTGCACACAGTTTGAAGGATTGATTCCTTTAATACCAGCTAATGTTCATTCAAAAGCTTTTTTATAATTTCTTAATGTCTCCAATAATTTTTATTTCTAATCTTTTATTAAATATGAGGACATTATAACATGTAAAGTTGATGAACTTCATAAAAATGCATACTTAAAATGTGTATGAAGCTCATTCATCTCAAGTTCATGAGGTTTTTCAATAGAAGAGATTAAAGATTTAGTATTTTCAATAGTATTCAAAATCTCAAAAATTTTCTAAACATAATTAGTATCCTAAGCATTTGTCTCTAATGATTTTTCATCAAAATCACTTTCAATTTCACTTTCTAATTCTATCAGATCTGGTATAACTTCATCTTTTTGCTCATATATGACTTCACATCTTTCTTGGTAATGTTTATCAATCATATAATCAATAATATCCATCTTATAACATTTACCATCTTTTTCTTTAGCAGAATACTTCATTGACTTTAGAACATTAAATATTACTTCCTGGTCATTAAATCTCATGATTAATTCTCATTTTTGTACATCAATCATAGCACATCCGGTTGTAAGGAAATGTCTATCCAAAATAATAGGAATTTATTTATCTTCTTCAATGTCTAGCACAATGAAATCCATAGGAAAGATAAATTTATCTACCTTAACAAATACATCTTCTATAACCCCTTTAAGATAAGTGATAGATTGATCAATTAACTGAAGGGTTACAGTAGTGGGAGAAATCTCTCCTAAGTCTAATCTTCTAAATATAGATGAAGACATGAGAATATTGCTAGCCCCTAAATCTCATAATGCTTTTTTTGTAAAATTTTTCTCCAATCACACAAGGTATAGTAAAACTACGGTGGTCTTTAAGCTTTTGAGGAAGCTTCTTTTAAATTATTGTACTAAATTCTTCACTAAGTACAACAATTTCATAAGCTTCAAAATTCCTCTTTTTGTTTAACATATCTTTCATAAATTTGACATAGCTCGGAATTTGTTCCAAAGCTACAAATGGAATGTTGATCATAAGATTTTTAAATATCTTGAAAAACTTAGAAAATTGTTGATCAAGCTTTACTGTCTAAGTTTTTGAGGAAAAAAAAGGTGGTGGTTTTTTTAATCAATTTTAGTTGGAGAGATAGGTTGTCCTTTATCCTTAGAAATGTTTCTTTAGGCTTTTCAGTTTCTTCAGTTTCTCTCATAACTTCAATCTCTTTTTAAGTTCCAACATTTAATTCATTTCCACTCCTAAGTTGAACAGCTTTAACTTGTTCTTGTTCTTACTTTTGTCTTTTAGATTTATCTCAACATTACTAGGAAGTGTTCCCTGAGGTCTATTGCTAAGTGCATTAGTAATTTGTCCCAATTGATTCTCAATATTTCTTATAGCAACACCTTGAATTTGCAATTGATTACCCATTTGTAAACTACTTCTTCTATACACAGCTTCTTTTCCTTAAATTGTTGAAGTTGGGAGGATAAGAAGGTCGATAGTTAGAACTACCATGGTTGTTCCAATTTTCTATTGGGTTTGCTTGAGTGTTCTCCCATTGTTGACTTCCATCACTGGAATTATTATTATTCCAGTTAAAGTTGGGATAGTTTTTCCAACCTGGGCTATAAAGGTTTAAATATGGGTTGTTAGGTTTATTAGTAACTGCATGTAAAGTTTCTACTAATGATTGAGAATCATTAAATTGTCCTAATAAATTTTCCTCACTCACTTGAGGTGTCTGAGAAAATTTCATTAAAAATTTATCTAAATTCCTAGATATTGCAATAACTTGAGATGCCAAGATGGATGTAGCATCATTATTATGAATACTAGCTACTCTCTTAGGATTTACCCTTTCTGAGGGTCATTAAAGTTTATTAGTAGTTATTTATTCAATTAAGGCATATGATTCGTCAAATGGCTTTGACATTAAAGATCCTCCAGTAGAAACATCAATTATATATCTAAGGGATCCTATTAACTCATTATAAAATGCTTGAATAATTAACCATGCTTGAATAATTAACCATGCTTGAATAATTAACGTGGACACTTTATAAGGAGTTTCTTAAATTGTTCTCATGCTTCATAAATTGACTCCCCTTCATAGTGAGTGAAAGATGCAATATCATTTCTAAGCTTAGCAGTTTTTGAAGGAGGAATGTGTTTAGCTAGAAATATTTGCACCAAATCCCCCTAAGTTATAATAGATCCAGGTGCTAACAAATTTAACCACATGTTAGCTTTATCCATTAAGGAAAATTAAAAGTTCTAAGTTTAATAGAGACATTAGATACGTTGTCATATTTGAATGCAACACATTGTTCTAGAAAACTGCAAGATGTAAATTTGGATTCTCAGATGGCGTTCCCCCAAACTGATTGTTTTGCATAATTTATATTATTGCAGGTTTAAGTTCAAATGAGTTTGCCACTACAGCAGGAGTTTGAATACTTAAATGAATTTCATCTTTTGTAGGGTTTGCATAATCCCTTAAAGGTCTTTGTAAATTTTGATGTGCATTTTCAGTAGTAAAAATCTCAATGTTATTTTTTATGTGTTTGCCATTTCTTAAGAATTGTGAAGTTATTTTTGCTTTCAAATTCTTCTTATAGTTTATTCTAATTTAGAATCGCAGGGTACTAAACCTTCAGATCCCAAAGTTTGCATGCAAAAAAGGTAAAATTAAGGAAATAAAATACTCAAAATTTATAAATAATTTTTTTATATAGTTCTAGTTTTTGCAAATTTTTTTCTGTTTTTGTAATTTTTGAAAATTGAAATAATTTTATATTTAATTTTTAGTAATTCAACTATTCAAATAAAGTTTCTACGTCAAAAAGTTCTAAGAAAAAAATTCCTTTTTAATTCCTTTTAATTTATCAGGCAATGATACCAAAAACTATATTTATGTTTCGAATATGGCCAAAATCTTGACCCAATTTATATTTAGCGGCTAGTGAGAACAAAAGTAATATTATAAAATCTAGATTAATAGTTTCCTAACTAGGGGTACCATACAAGTATATGTATCCTTTCAAGTAATATAAATTTTTTTTAAAAACCCCCAGTATCGATCCCACAGGGAAATGAAAGAAAGGAAGTAAAATTCTAGAATTTAACTTTCAAAAACATCTACTTAAGGATGCAAAAAATATTTAAAGTAGTTTATGTAATAAAATAAAGTTTACTAATTCCTAAAAATACAAGTTAAAAGTAAATGCAAAGTTTAGAAAATTCAAGATATATATATATATATATATATATATATATATATATATATATNTCTGCTAGGGTTTTGCCCCTAGCCATGGTGTCTGGCTTCCTCTTTGCTCTTCTCGTGACCTTTTCTCTGTTATTCCTACTCTTTCTCATTCATTTTGCAGCTTCTTGGAGGTTGGTTTTACCATTTGAGGTGTTATATTGCTTTTGGTGTTTCCCGGGCTACTGACCTTTCAAATTTGCAGTTGGTCATTATTCCATTGAATCCCGCTTCACTATTTATTGATTTTGCTCTTTACAATGGACACCAAACTCACTCAAGCTGATCCAAACTTCATTGGTAAGTCTTCATTTGATGAAGTTGTTGACATTGGTGCTTCTAGTATGGGGGACAGACTATTATTTTTGCAAGTCTATCAAGATTCTTTTGAAAGCATTGAAGATAGCCCTTTGTTGATAAAAGGGCACAAGAAAAGTAGAAAACTTGCTCTATTCTTCACAAAAGCCGAAGTTACTGAAATTAATGAGAAGTCAAATTTACTCTTATTGGCAAATTCCCTTTGGGACATCCGAAGATGAAGGTTATGCGAAAAACATTTGATGCTTTGAAACTTTTGGGCTATTAGAAATTTGGGTTGTTTAATGGTAGGCATGTAATGATTCAACTTGTGAAGGAGGAGGATTATACTAAGATTTTCTCCAAAAAATTATCTACATAGAAGATCAACCAATGAAAATCCTTAAGTGGACACCAGATTTTGATCCTTCAAATTCCTCCAATCATCACAATTTGGTTCAAGCACCCTGGATTGAAATTACAATATTTCCATCATAAATTCCTCTTGTCCATAGGTGCACTTTTAGGGAGACCTATGAAGTTTTACATTTCCACTTATAACCTCTCCAGAACATCGGTTTCTTGAAGTTTGGTTGAAAGAGATATTACTCTTCCCCCTGTTGAGGAGGTTTGGTTAGGTACTGAACGTAATGGGTATTGGCAACCCATTATCACTGAGCAAAGGCCTTATTATTGTAACCATTGCAAAATGTTTGGTCACCTTGATAAGAAATGTTATAGGCTAAATCCCTAACTTAAACTAGGTGGCACCTCTAAGGGCCCTGGTTTAAGATCTGTTGCTAAGGGCAAGAAACCTTTAACTTTTGTTGTTATTGATTTACCTCAGAAGAATGCTCCAATCCCATCTAAAATACTCAAGAGTTTCAGTACAGAAAGATATCATACCACATTAATTCCCTCACCCTTGGATCTTGATCCAACAGGACCTCCTGAAGCCAGGTTCAACCTGTTGGAAATGTTAGTGAATTTGAAAATTTGATTGATATCTCAATTCTTATCGATGTTGATCCTCCTCCCGCACTACCCAGAGAGACAGATTATCAAGCTACCACCTCAAATCCTGAAACTTGTGACACTCCTCTAGCAGAAAGTAAAGCCAATCCTCATATTTGTACTAATATGGTCCCAACTACATTAAGCTCTTTTGAAGCTTATTTTTCAGATCTTCACTAGATGGCTGACCCCACTATGAATAATTGGGCTAATGTGCTTACTGAAGAGTGGCAGGTTCAGAAGGGAAGAAAAAATAAGAAGGGTTGGTCGGAACTGAAGCATCTATTGGAGGACAATCATAATGCATTTGTTGTACATCACACAATCCTAAACTTTGAACCCTGCCCCACAACTAGAGGGAAGGGGAGAACCCTCTCTTAATGATTAAATTCCTTTGCTGGAATATAAGGGGGGGCTGCTCATCCATCCTCCCTTAAGAGACTACTTCATTTCATCAAATCCCACAAAATATGGTGTTTTTCTCTTTTAGAGCCCATGGTCACTAAACATCCCCAAAATATCCTGAACAAATTCCCTAAATTTACTCACTTTGCAAACATCAAAAATAAAATCTAGTTCTTTATCAGATTAGAGATGCAATGTTATGTTATAAACAGCCACCCCCAATTTGTGCATTTGCAATTCTCCATAGGTACACAACAAGGCTTTGTTACTTTCATATATGCTAGTTGCAATGTCATTCAACAACAAACACTTTGGCAAGATTTATATCAATTTAGTCAATCTATTAATTCATTCTAGATTTTGGGAGGAGACTTTAATTGCATTACTTCACCAAATGAAAAAAGGGGTGGGAGACCTCCTCTGGCTTCTTCCATGGCTAAATTCAGTGAGTTCATGACTAATGCTGCTCTACTTGATTTTGGATTTCAGGTTCTATCTTTTACTTGGAGAAGGGTTAATATATGGGAAAGGCTTGATAGAATGTTGGGGAACTCTCAATGGCTCCAAACCTTCCCCTACACTAATAATTCTAACCTGGCTATGGCAGGTTCTGATCATAGACCATTACTTTGTGCTATAAACAACTCTAATTGTGCAGGTGGTCTCTCTTTCAGGTTTTAGAATATGTGTACCCTTCATCCTAACATTCTCAATGAAATTGACAAGGTCTGGGTTCCTGATCATGCAACCAACCCTTAGGTCAATCTCTCAAAACTTAAAAAAAAGTTAGCTTCACGTCTCAGAGATTGGAACTGGGAGAAATTTGGAAACGTCCAAGACAACTTAAAAGCTGCTAAAGATGAAGTGTTCAAGTCAGAAGAAAAATTTTGATCAAGACTAACTTCTGAAGCTAAGTTACACAAAGCTAATGAGACCCCTCTTTCACAAATGAACTATTATGATACTTTTCTTAAACAAAAACTTGTCATTACCAAGTTTACTAAGGAGGACATAAACTCAAGTTATTACCATGCTTGCATTAATTATAAAAGAAAATGCAACATGATCTTATCCATTTCTAATTCTATGGGACACAAACTCACCAAGGCTGAGGGCATTGCAATGGATGTTGTGGCTTATTTTCAAAACCTTTTCACTAGCAGGCTAGCTTCCAGACCTCCCATTCAAGACCTTCTTTTTTCCAACTGCAGAGATTTTGTACAAAGGCTTGACCTTACTCAGGTTCCATTAGAAGCTAATATTAATTTAGCACTTGAATCCATTGATGGGCATAAATCAGCTGGCCTGGATGGGTTCTCCTCTACTTTTTATAAGGCAACTTGGTCTAAGATCAATGCAGATGTTATTCTGGTTGTCCAAAACTTTTTCAAAGGTGTGGATCCTCCCATATACTTAACTACATCTACAATCACATTAATTCCTAAGAAAAAGCTTAGAAAAACCTGGGGAAACTTCATACCCATCAGTCTTACTAATGTTATTTCTAAGATTATAAGTAAAATTTTGGTGTTTAAACTTCAAACACATCTTCACAACCTCATTAGTGTTAACCAGGCTGCCTTTGTGAAAGGAAGGAATGTCACAGATAATATTGTGCTTGCTCAAGAGCTCCTACTAGATCTGGATAGAAAATGCAGGGGGGGGCAATGTAATTTTCAAATTGGATATCAAGAAAGCCTATGATACAATCAATTGGGAATTTATCCTGAATAATTTAACAACTAGGGGCTTTCAAGCAAATTTTATACAACTCATTGAAAGATGGCTCAGATGTAATGCTCATTCAATTTTGGTTAATGGCAAGAGTCATGGCTTTTTCAGTGCTACTAGGGGCATCAAACAAGGAGATCCCTTGTCTTCCACCATCTTCATTCTTGCATTTGACTATCTATCCAGGGAATTAAATGACATGTTTTCTAATTCTCCTCATTTGGCATAAAATCACAAGTCCAACATTGGCATTAGTCATTTATCTTATGTTGATGATATTATTCTATTTTCCAATGCTTCTGAAATGGTTGTCACAACATTATTTCAGGGCCTCAACCATTTTTCAGCAAACCTCTGGCATGGACCTAAATCATAAAAAAATGTCAAATCTTCTTTAGTGCCAATTCCAAGCCCCTCATCAAACAATGGATATATGGTTTTACTGGATTCAACACTTCCTCTCTACCCATTAATAATCTGGGTGTGTGACTGCTTAAGGGAAGAACTAAGCAAAATCAATTCAATGATATTATTGATAATATTAAAGCCCAACTTAATTGCTGTACAACTTTCTTCCTATCCAATGGGGGAGAATTACTATGCTAAAAAATATACTTACTGCCATCCCCTCCTATGCACTCCAGATGTTCTGTATGAAGAAAAGTACACAGGTTTCCCTTAGAAGGATCTTTAATAAGTTCCTGTAGGCTGGGCAAAAGAATTAATTTCATTGGTTACCTTGGCAAAAGCTTTGCAAAACTAGTTCAAGCTGCTGGACTTGGTTTTAAAAGCTTTCAACACGTAAGCTTTATAAAATTATGTAAGTTATGGATTAATTTTAGAGATCAAGATTGTTTATGGGCTAAGTTTATGATGGGAAAATACTGTCAAAATGTGCATCCTACCCTTGTATCCAAGAAGCTGGGAAATTCCAAGTTGTGGTCTAACCTATTGGCAATCAGGAATCAGGCTAAAGAGCTTTTTATTTAGAAATTGGGGGAAGGCTAAATTAACTTTTGGTTGGATCAGTGGGTTTGTAATGGGGAGAAACTTTCTTCTGCAAATACTTGTAACAGCTTCAACAATCAGTGAAGGACTATTGGGTGGATAACCAGTGGAATAGTAGATTGCTAAGCACTCTCCTTACTACTGATCAAGCTACACTTGTCATGAATACTCCTATTTCTCCTGGACAGAAAGATAAACTTGTTACAAAGAAAGCCTTCTCTCAAAAGCTCTCTTCTTTTATTTATCGTAAATTCTTCCAATGGGATCCTGTACTTTGGGGTAAAGCCATTTAGGGGAAATTGCTAACTCCCTATCTGTCTTTTTTCTGTGGAGGCTTTGGCAACTGCTACTTCCCACATATGGCATTTTGAAGCTCAAGGGATTGAGCAGTCCGTCTTGTTGTTGCATGTGCTTTGATAATGAGGAGTCCTTTGATCACTTGTTCTTCACATGTACTTTCTCTCAAAGAGTTTGGTCCTGCCTTCGTGATAATTTGAAGGTTGAAGGCTTTAAATTTAGTTGGTTTCAATTCTCTATGTGTTGGAATGACAGGAAAGCTTTTGATTTACTAGTTATCCTTTGTATTGTGGCTTAGTTCATTTGGATGATCAGGAATCAAGCCAAGTATGAAGACAAACAATCCTTAGTAAACACAGTGGTTACAAATTATGTATCTTATATCCAGAAACTAATTTAACATTATAAGTTCCCTAATCTTTGTAAGATCTAGTTTCTCGCTTCTAATATTCAATAAGCAACCCCCCCTCTCTAATCTATTGGAAAACCCCCCTCTTAACCGGATGAAGGTGAACATTGATGGAAGCTTTTCTAATTGTGATGCTGGTTTTGGAGGAGTGTTTAGGAACTCCAATGGGAAGTGCCTTCTATATTTTACTTCCCCCACTTTTGCAATTGATGCTTTATAAGCTAAAATGATTATCATTTATTGGGTTATCTTTATTGCTCATAGATGTAAGATGGGTCAACAGTTGGTGGAGTCAAATTCCCCACATGTATCCAGATATTAAGGAACTTAGAACCACCTCCTTGGCACATCCACAAATGGAAGAATAGAATCTTACCTTATCTTCAAGTCTCCCAAATTCTCTTTACTTATATCTTAAGGGAAGGAAATGGACCTGCTCACTGGTTGGCTACTTTGGGGAGGAACTCAAAATTGATTGATGTTGGAAATTCTCCTCTTCTTCTTTATCTTTTTTTTGCTTCATGGGGATAATGTTTCATTTCCCCATCTCAAAATTTTGTAGACGTAACTTCCTTTTGCTTTAATATATTCTTCCCAAGGGACAATTTTTTGTCTATATATATATATATATATATATATATANTGCTCTGCTAGGGTTTTGCCCCTAGCCATGGTGTCTGGCTTCTTCTCTGCTCTTCTGGTGACCTTTTCTCTGTTATTCCTAGTCTTTATTATTCATTTTGCTACTTCTTGGAGGTTGGTTTTACCATTTGAGGTGTTCTATTGCTTTTGGTGTTTCCCGGGCTACTGGCCTTTCAAATTTGCGGTTGGTTATTATTCCATTGAATCCTGCTTCACTATTTATTGATTTTGCTCTTTACAATAGACACCAAACTCACTCAGGCTGATTCAAACTTCATTGGTAAGTCTTCATTTGATGAAGTTGTTGACATTGGTGCTTCTAGTCTTGGGGATAGACTATTGTTTCTGCAAGCCTATCATGCTTCTTTTAAAAGCATTGAAGATAGCCCTTTGTTGATAAAAGGGTGCAAGAATAGTGAAAAACTTGCTCTATTCTTCACAGAAGCTGAAGTTACTGAAATTAATGAAAAGTGCAAATTTACTCTTATTGGAAAATTTTCTTTGGGACATCCGAAGATGGAGGTTATTCAAAAAACATTTGATGCTTTGAAACTTTTGGGCTCTTGGAAATTTGGGCTGTTTGATGGTAGGCATGTAATGATTCAACTTGTGAAGGAGGAGGATTATACTAAGATTTTCTCCAAAAAATTATCTACATAGAAGATCAACCAATGAAAATCCTTAAGTGGACACTAGATTTTTATCCTTCAAAGGAATCTCCAATCATCACAATTTGGTTCAAGCTCCCTGGATTGAAATTACTATATTTCCATCATAAATTCCTCTTGTCCATAGGTGCACTTTTAAGGAGACCTATGAAGCTTCACATTTTCACTTATAACCTCTCTAGAACATCGGTTGCTCGAAGTTTGGTTGAAAGAGATATTACTCTTCCCCCAGTTGAGGAGGTTTGGTTAGGTACTGAACGTAATGGGTATTGGTAACCCATTATCGCTGAACAAAGGCCTTATTATTGTAACCATTGCAAAATGTTTGGTCACCTTGATAAGAAATGTTATAGGCTAAATCCCTAAGTTAAACTAGGTGGCACCTCAAGGGCCCTGATTTAAGATCTGTAGCTGAGGGCAAGGAACCTTTAACTATTATTGTTATTGATTTACCTCAGAAGAATGCTCCAATCCCATCTAAAATACTCAGGAGTTTTAGTACAAAAAGATATCATACGACATTAATTCCCTCTCTTGGACCTTGATCCAACAGGACCTCCTGAAGCTCAGGTTCAACCTGTTGGAAATGCTAGTGAATCTGAAAATTTGATTGTTGTCTCAAATCTAATCGATGTTGAACCTCCTCCTGCACTACCCAGAGAGACAGATTATCAAGCTACCACCTCAAATCCTAAAACTTGTGACACTCCTCTAGCAGAAAGTAAAGCCACTCCTCATAATTGTACTAATATGGTCCCAACTACATTATGCTCTTTTGAAGCTGATTTTTTATATCTTCACCAGATGGCTGACCCCACTATGAATAATTGGGCTAATGTGCTTACTGAAGAGTGGCAGGTTCAGAAGGGAAGCAAAAAAAGGAAGGGTTGGCCGGAACTGAAGCATCTATTGGAGGACAATCATAATGCATTTGCTAGACATCACACAATCCTAAACTTTAAACCCTACCCCAGAACTAGAGGGAAGGGGAGAACCCTATCTCAATGATTAAATTCCTTTGCTGGAAAATAAGGAGGGTTGCTCATCCATCCTCCCTTAAGAGACTACTTCATCATATCAAATCCCACAAATTATGGTGTTTTGCTCTTTTAGAGCCCATGGTCACTAAACATCCCTAAAATATCCTTAACAAATTCCCTAAATTTACTCACTTTGCAAACATCAAAAATAAAATCTAGTTCTTTATGAGATTAGAGATGCAATGGTATGTTATACACAACCACCCCAATTTGTGCATTTGCAATTCTCCATAGGTACACAACAAGGCTTTGCTACTTTCATATATGCTAGTTGCAATGTCATTCAACAACAAACACTTTGGCAAGATTTATATCAATTTAGTCAATCTATTAATTCATTCTAGATTTTGGGAGGAAACTTTAATTGCATTACTTCACCAAATGAAAAAAGGGGTGGGAGACCTCCTCTGGCTTCTTCCATGGCTAAATTCAGTGAGTTCATGACTGATGCTGCTCTACTTGATTTGGGATTTCAGGGTCTATCTTTTACTTGGAGAAGGGGTAATCTATGGGAAAGGCTTGATAGAATGTTGGGGAACTCTCAATGGCTCCAAACCTTCCCCTACACTAATATTTCTTACCTGGCTATGGCAGGTCCTGATCATAGGCCATTACTTTGTGCTATAAACAACTCTAATTATGCAGATAGTCTCTCTTTTAGGTTTCATAATATGTGGACCCTTCATCCTAACTTTCTCAATGAAATTGACAAGGTCTAGGTTCCTGATCATGCAGCCAACCCTTGGGTCAATCTCTGGAAACTTCAAAAAAAGTTATCTTCACGTCTCAGAAGTTGGAACTGGGAGAAATTTGGAAATGTCCAAGACAACTTAAAAGCTGCTAAAGATGAAGTGTTCAAGTCAGAAGCAGAATTTCAATCAGGACTAACTTCTGAAGCTAAGTTACACAAAGCTAATGAGACCCCTCTTTCACAAATGAACTATTATGATACTTTTTTTAAACAAAAAGTTGTCATTACCAAGTTTACTAAGGAGGACATAAACTCAAGTTATTACTATGCTTGCATTAATTATAAAAGAAAATGCAACATGATCTTATCCACTTCTAATTTTGTGGCACACAAACTCACCAAGGCTGAGGGCATTGCAATGGATGTTGCGGCTTATTTTCAGAACCTTTTCACTAGCAGGCTAGCTTCCAGACCTCCCATTCAAGTCCTTTTTTCTGACTGTAGAGATTTTTTACAAAGGCTTGACTTTACTCAGGTTCCATTAGAAGCTGAAATTAAATTAGCATTGAATCCATTGATGGACAGAAATCAGCTGGCCTAGATGGGTTCTCCTCTACTTTCTAAGGCAGCTTGGTCTAAGATCAATGCAGATGTTATTCTGGTTATCCAAAACTTTTTCAAAGGTGTGGATCCTCCCAGATACTTAACTACATCTACAATCACATTAATTCCTAAGAAAAAGCTTAGAAAAACCTGGGGAAACTTTAGACCCATCAGTCTTACTAATGTTATTTCTAAGATTATAAGTAAAATTTTGGTGTTTAAACTTCAAACACATCTTCACAACCTCATTAGTGTTAACCAGGCTGCCTTTGTGAAAGGAAGGAATGTCACAGATAATATTGTGCTTGCTCAAGAGCTCCTACTAGATCTGGATAGAAAATGCAGGGGGGGGCAATGTAATTTTCAAATTGGATATCAAGAAAGCCTATGATACAATCAATTGGGAATTTATCCTGAATAATTTAACAACTAGGGGCTTTCAAGCAAATTTTATACAACTCATTGAAAGATGGCTCAGATGTAATGCTCATTCAATTTTGGTTAATGGCAAGAGTCATGGCTTTTTCAGTGCTACTAGGGGCATCAAACAAGGAGATCCCTTGTCTTCCACCATCTTCATTCTTGCATTTGACTATCTATCCAGGGAATTAAATGACATGTTTTCTAATTCTCCTCATTTGGCATAAAATCACAAGTCCAACATTGGCATTAGTCATTTATCTTATGTTGATGATATTATTCTATTTTCCAATGCTTCTGAAATGGTTGTCACAACATTATTTCAGGGCCTCAACCATTTTTCAGCAAACCTCTGGCATGGACCTAAATCATAAAAAAATGTCAAATCTTCTTTAGTGCCAATTCCAAGCCCCTCATCAAACAATGGATATATGGTTTTACTGGATTCAACACTTCCTCTCTACCCATTAATAATCTGGGTGTGTGACTGCTTAAGGGAAGAACTAAGCAAAATCAATTCAATGATATTATTGATAATATTAAAGCCCAACTTAATTGCTGTACAACTTTCTTCCTATCCAATGGGGGAGAATTACTATGCTAAAAAATATACTTACTGCCATCCCCTCCTATGCACTCCAGATGTTCTGTATGAAGAAAAGTACACAGGTTTCCCTTAGAAGGATCTTTAATAAGTTCCTGTAGGCTGGGCAAAAGAATTAATTTCATTGGTTACCTTGGCAAAAGCTTTGCAAAACTAGTTCAAGCTGCTGGACTTGGTTTTAAAAGCTTTCAACACGTAAGCTTTATAAAATTATGTAAGTTATGGATTAATTTTAGAGATCAAGATTGTTTATGGGCTAAGTTTATGATGGGAAAATACTGTCAAAATGTGCATCCTACCCTTGTATCCAAGAAGCTGGGAAATTCCAAGTTGTGGTCTAACCTATTGGCAATCAGGAATCAGGCTAAAGAGCTTTTTATTTAGAAATTGGGGG
Organism: Phalaenopsis hybrid cultivar; assembly: GCA_002079205.1. Classification (NCBI taxonomy): domain Eukaryota; kingdom Viridiplantae; phylum Streptophyta; class Magnoliopsida; order Asparagales; family Orchidaceae; genus Phalaenopsis; species Phalaenopsis hybrid cultivar. Next base: position 109,680 of record JXCR01127907.1, read on the forward strand.
AAGGCTAAATTAACTTTTGGTTGGATCAGTGGGTTTGTAATGGGGAGAAACTTTCTTCTGCAAATACTTGTAACAGCTTCAACAATCAGTGAAGGACTATTGGGTGGATAACCAGTGGAATAGTAGATTGCTAAGCACTCTCCTTACTACTGATCAAGCTACACTTGTCATGAATACTCCTATTTCTCCTGGACAGAAAGATAAACTTGTTACAAAGAAAGCCTTCTCTCAAAAGCTCTCTTCTTTTATTTATCGTAAATTCTTCCAATGGGATCCTGTACTTTGGGGTAAAGCCATTTAGGGGAAATTGCTAACTCCCTATCTGTCTTTTTTCTGTGGAGGCTTTGGCAACTGCTACTTCCCACATATGGCATTTTGAAGCTCAAGGGATTGAGCAGTCCGTCTTGTTGTTGCATGTGCTTTGATAATGAGGAGTCCTTTGATCACTTGTTCTTCACATGTACTTTCTCTCAAAGAGTTTGGTCCTGCCTTCGTGATAATTTGAAGGTTGAAGGCTTTAAATTTAGTTGGTTTCAATTCTCTATGTGTTGGAATGACAGGAAAGCTTTTGATTTACTAGTTATCCTTTGTATTGTGGCTTAGTTCATTTGGATGATCAGGAATCAAGCCAAGTATGAAGACAAACAATCCTTAGTAAACACAGTGGTTACAAATTATGTATCTTATATCCAGAAACTAATTTAACATTATAAGTTCCCTAATCTTTGTAAGATCTAGTTTCTCGCTTCTAATATTCAATAAGCAACCCCCCCTCTCTAATCTATTGGAAAACCCCCCTCTTAACCGGATGAAGGTGAACATTGATGGAAGCTTTTCTAATTGTGATGCTGGTTTTGGAGGAGTGTTTAGGAACTCCAATGGGAAGTGCCTTCTATATTTTACTTCCCCCACTTTTGCAATTGATGCTTTATAAGCTAAAATGATTATCATTTATTGGGTTATCTTTATTGCTCATAGATGTAAGATGGGTCAACAGTTGGTGGAGTCAAATTCCCCACATGTATCCAGATATT
>JXCR01127909.1:6008-22800 GCA_002079205.1 Phalaenopsis hybrid cultivar
TCTAATGACGAGCACTGTATGATAATCATTTTCTCATTTATATTTGAAAGACATAAGATTGCACTTCAATCACTGAAAGTTCATACAATGAGATAAAGAACTGATTAAGTGGTTATCATAATAATAATAAACAAGAGCTTTTGGCGCCAAATGTGAAACCCCTTAAGTAGCATGAAACATAGCTCTTAAAGATCGAGGTTCCTTCTGGTGAAACAGTTCGAATTTCATCAAAAACTTCAAATTGAAGCGTATTCATGTGAGAGCATTCCTGGGATTGGTGACCTCTTAGAAAGTTAAACCGATGAGACATAACTGTGAGGCTACTAGGCCAAAGCTGATAATATCTCGATGTGTGAGAGTTTGGGTTGTTACACCAAAAAATAGCAACATCGAGCAAGGTTGTTACACCAAAAAGAAGCAGTGTTGAGTACTCCCACAAACCTTAGTGTGACTATAGGATTGAAGAGCATCGGCTGTGAAGATTACAATTAACAACAATTAATACATAGCGAGAGCTGAAGATTCATTTTTCTTTTATTGCAAATTACAAAATTGGAGAACATAGATAGAGTAGCCTTTTGCTTGTTTGAGAAAACATTACAAACTATGTTCTAAATAAAGACAATTAAGTAATACAAAAGGAAGTAGAGAAATGGTAAATGTTACTCCTACGATGGGTGTTCTCATAGGAAGTTCTATCTATGGGACAAAATCGTGAGGCTACTAAGCCAAAGTTGATAATATCTTGATGGGTGAAAGTTTGGGCTATTACACCAAATAGTAGAAGTGTTGGGTACTCTCACATCCCTGAGTAGACAATAGAATAGAAGAGTATAGAATGTGAAGGGTATAATTAATAACAATTAAGAGTCAACAAGAGCTGAAGGCTCATTTTTCTAGATTGCAAATTACAAAATTGGACAACAGAGATTGAGTAGCCTTTTGCCAATTTAAGAAAACATTACAAGCCATGTTCTAAACAAAGACAATCATGTAACACAAAACAAAAGAGAGAAATGTTAAATTTCAATCTATGTTTGAACTCAAGACGAAATTGCTGCAGCTAATTAGAACATCTCAATTTTTTAGTAACTGAATTTGCTGAGCCATTCAACATCTAAAACACACATACCAATAACGTCAAAGGGGAGCAAGAGACAAGCAAAGTTCTATATGAATTTACATGGATTGAAACGAGAAGTTCAAAGACATAGTTAAGCTTCAAACATCAAAAGCATGGCCATGTTCTTATCTCCAATTTAATCAGCAGCTCAACAGAGAGAAATGACCCTAAAACAATAAAGGAAAGCAAATTAAGGGCCAACAATTCAGATAAAGCACCGTGTGTTTTTTCTAATCCCTAACTCGACTCCAAAATTACTTCCTCAATTTAAGAAACAAGCAAAGAATCAAAGAAAAATTAAATTAAAAAGAAGAAGAACGACAATCATAAAAGTCAAAGGCAAATTCAGCAGACGGTTACTTTGCTTCTGAAACACCTAAACTTTCCCAAACGGCTTANCAAGCATCAGAGCTCATAATTAGAGAAATAAAATTGACTTATTTAATTATATAATATATTTAATTAGAATAAATAAATAATAATTCACTGAAAAATATAATAAAAATAATACTTAGATTTATTAAAAATAAATTTTATTTTTTATATAAATTCATATTTATCGAATGACTCGACATTTGCTACTTTTAGAATAATTTGATTCAAAATTTGTTTGTTCTGGTAAATTTGACAACAGGATAAATCGGTAATTTCGATTTTTTTAATTTTTTATTTTTGCGATTAGCTTTAATTATATATTAAAGGAGCCAAAGGTGCATTTAACCTGGACTCCATCAACGGTATGGAAAAGCCTTTTCAGTTTTAATTTCGCATTTCAAATTTTTTCTTAGTGCGGAAAATGTCAGTTATGCCCTTCGTAAAACTTAAATGCAAGAGGGCTTTTAAAGAAATTTTTATAAGGAACATTCGAATTTAATTGTGGAGAAATATTTGGGTACATATTAGATTATTCGGAGGGTACATGTAGCCTATATATAAGTTACAGGAATAATTACAAGGGGTATAACTTAAGTGTAACGTACATGTACCCTCCGAATAATCTAATATGTACGCAACTCTACGTACGTCTTAGGTATACAAATATTTCTTTTAATTGTGTAGGTTAATATTGGATTAAATATTATTTCTAAATTTTATGAAAAAAAGGCATGATATAAATTTTAATTAATGGTTTATAGTTTAGAAGTACCTTTTTTTATGAAGAGATATAAAATTAATTAATTAATTGTTGGAAGATTTACATGCTTGCCACACAATTCCTATGTATTTACANAACCAGAAAATTAGATTTTCCTGTAAGCAGAACCCAAAAGCCAAGCATAAGCTCCTGCTCTCTCTCGCTCTCTCCCTCTATCCCCAGAACAGAGAGCAAAGAAGGGGAGAAGAAGAAGAAGAAAGATAAGAAGGAGAGACAAGCTAGCGGGTCAATAAAGCAGCAGAAGAAGAAGAAATGGAGAAAATTTACAGATTTAGTTTTTTTTTTTTCCTTTCAGATNCCAGAAAATTAGATTTTCCTGTAAGCAGAACCCGAAAGCCAAGCATAAGCTCCTGCTCTCTCTCCCTCTCTCCCTCTATCCCCAGAACAGAGAGCAAAGAAGGGGAGAAGAAGAAGAAGAAAGATAAGAAGGAGAGANCAGAAAATTAGATTTTCCTGTAAGCAGAACCCAAAAGCCAAGCATAAGCTCCTGCACTCTCTCCCTCTCCCTCTATCCACAGAACACAGAGCAAAGAAGGGGAGAAGAAGAAGAAGAAAGATAAGAAGGAGAGACAAGTTAGAGGGTCAATAAAGCAGAAGAAGAAGAAGAAATAGAGAAAATTTACAGATTTAGTTTTATTTTTTTTCTTTCAGATGGGAATATGTTCAATCCAATGGAAGAAGAAGACCATTGGAGGAATCAAATTAAGGTGGAGGAAAAAGAGAGGAGGTTAATAAGTGGAGAGAGCCTTTTTTTTTTTCTTTCTTTAAATTTTTATTCAGAGCCCCTCCACTCTCTCTCTCTCTCTCTCTCTCTCTGTCTAAGTATATATTTATTTATTTATTTATTTAATTTTTTTTATTTTTTGGAAATATTTAAAGACATAGTGCTTTATAAAATGAATGAGGATGAAAACAAGAACCAGAGCTCATAATTAGAGAAATAAAATTGACTTATTTAATTATATAATATATTTAATAAGAATAAATAAATAATAATTCACTGAAAAATATCATAAAAATAATACTTAGATATACTAAAAATAAATTTTATTTTTTTATATAAATTCATATTTATCGAATGACTCGACATTTGCTACTTTTAGAATAATTTGATTCAAAATTTGTTTGTTCTGGTAAATTGGACAACAGGATAAATCGGTAATTTCGATTTTTTTTTATTTTTTTATTTTTGCGATTAGCTTTAATTATATATTAAAGGAGCCAATGGTGCATTTAACCTGGACTCCATGAACGGTATGGAAAAGCTTTTTCAGTTTTTATTTCGCATTTCAAATTTGTTCCTAGCGATGAAAATGTCAGTTATGCCCTTCGTAAAACTTAAATGCAAGAGCGCCATTAAAGAAATTTATATAAGGAAACATTTGCGTACGTCTCAGAGTTGCGACATATTAAATTATTTGGAGAGTACATGTAGGTTACACATATGTTACATGAAGAATTATCCGAATAACCGAATAACCTATATGTACGCAATTCTGCGAGTACGTCTTATGTACGCAAATATTTCTTTTAATTGTGTAGGTTAATATTGGATTAAATATTATTTCTAAATTTTATTAAAAAAAAGGAATGATATAAATCTTAATTAATGGTTTATAGTTTAGAAGTACCTTTTTTTATGAAGAACGGTCGAATAATCTACCAATTTTAAGAGATATAAAATTAATTAATTAATTGTTGGAAGATTTACGTGCTTGCCACACAATTTCTATGTATTTACATAACCAGCACCTAAAATTTTAATATTTATATTTATATCACCTTACTTGTGCATAAGAAAATGAATTTCACTTATTAAAAGTTAATGATAGTGATGCTTGATGCGGTAAGAAGGTTTTCAGTTTTATAAATGTAAAATTAATGTCTATGTATTCGACAAGTAAACTCATAAGAATGGTGTGGTATGTAGGTAAATGCTTATTAAATGTTTATAAGAATAAGCTTTGGCTCCAGTGTCATGTGTCATGCGAGAATGATGAGCCTTAGGGCCAGTTTGGGGCAACTTATTTGGTGTGGAGTCTTCTGAAAATTCTGACCAAAGCGTTTGGAAACATGACGCCTCAGTGATACTTAAAAATTTATATTAAACGCTGGTCTCGATGTTTGGAAATAGGCGGCGCCTCAGCGGTACTTAAAAATTTATGTTAAGTGCGGGCTGCGGGCCCAACCTCGGGACCCGCATTTCTTTGCGAACCTATTACTCTACTACCCTCGCGCTCCCCTCTCTCGCGCCTCTCTCAGGTGGCAACGATTTGCCTTTCTCCTTTTCATTTTCTCTCTGATCTCCGATGACAACATCTTGCCTCTCTACTCTCCCTCTTCCCTCCGATCTCTCGCTCTTTCTCTATTTATTATGCTCTTTGTCCTCCAATTCTATCATCTACTTTTTTTTTATGGAATGACTTTTTCTTTACGATTTGTGGTTTTTTCATTTGCGGTTTGAAATGAGAATTTGGATTTTACGATTTGTGGTTTTCTAATTCTGATTTGAAATTTGGATTTTGCCAATTTGTGGCTAAATGTGATATGGAATGGGATTTTATTTTATCGTTAATGTTTGAGAGAGAATTTGAGAAATGACTGAAAGAGGGTGCTTGATTTATTGATAGCAATGTTTCCGGTGCCCTGTATGTAAATGCCTCAAAAGAAAAATATGTGGTGGGGTTTTACCTTTACCTTTAATGTCTGAGTGAGAATTTAAGGCTTTATATTGAACATAATGCCTCAATCAACATTACTATACAAGTACAAAATGATTATTTATTCAGAAACAACTGTAGTACAATTGTTTTCAAACCGAAAAAAAATTAACAAACAGTCAGTTTATCCACAACAACTTTTACGTAGCAGCTTCCTATGTTATGTAGCAGCTTATTATTAAGCTGCAGCTGCCCCAAACAGACCATTAGTTTAACTTATTTTCATAAAAAAACTAAGATTGATTAACTCTATAATTAAATTAAATTTGTGAGTAAAAAATCAAAGGATTTTGATGTAAATACTAGAGAGTTTTTCCGGTAAACTCTCTAGTATTTAATTTTTAATGCTTGTATGTAAGCGAAAAAAAAGTATAATAGATATGCACTAAGCACAAAAATGAATAGAAAGTTGACCAAATATTTTAATATGGTGAATAAAGTTAATAATACGGAGGAAAACTCAAATGTCGTAAGAGAACGCAACAAAAAGCTCATAACCTATGGAGTTTCCTCTAAAGCAAACCTAATGCTATTTCTCTAACACAGATACCTAAAAAGGCTTGCTAGAAAAGAGTGAGATCAGGCTTAGAGAATGTTTCACCATTGCGATGTTCGCAGTCGTGTTCTCTTTGTTTGCTCTGAGTTCGCTCACTTGCTAAGACGGTCACGGGTGAATGTACATCGCAATACGTACAAACAAAGAGAATGAGAGCACCAGAGTTTTTTTTTTTTTTTTTTTTATGGGACCATGGGAGGCCCCAAATAAATGGGATGTGATCCTTAAAAATTAAAATGGAAACTAAACATGTCCCATATCAAAACTAATGCCAACCAACGATGATCACTTCCGGGCACGGCTACGCCGGTCCAAACCCTAATTTTGAGCCTAAATTGTTAGTTGAAGAATTTTAGTGATCCAGAAGCTACGAGAAACCACATATTGTTAAAAGACAACCCCGCGACCCAAAAATGAGCTTTTAGAAGCTTTAAATCAGGAATTTTAGTATTGACGGGCGTCCCGGACCCTTCCCCAATTGGATTAGTCTAAGCCCAATTTTCTCAACAAGAGGGAGAGGGTTCAACGACTGCTCTTGACCACGAGAGGCTCTGAATAGTTGGAATATGGTATTTAAACAACAAAATGGACATTAAATATATCCCTTATCAGAATTATCATCACCCAACGATGAGCTCTCCCAGGTAAGGCTGAGTTGTTACTGACCCTAGCTTTGTGCTCGAGGTATATACCTGAAAGTCCTAACAGATGCCTAGAGTTACGAGAGACTGTCAATGAGTGAAACATAGTCATGTAGCATTCAAGTGGACATCCCACACATACAACATCAAAAGTGATACCAACATTAACCACTAATTATGAATTTAAATATATAATAAGATGCTTAAATTCTACTCCAGTAGCAAATATGANCAATAAGCTTTGGCTCCAGTGTCATGTGTCATGCGAGAATGATGAGCCTTAGGGCCCGTTTGGGGCAACTTATTTGGTGTGGTGTATTCTGAAAATACCGACTGAAGTGTTTGGAAATATGGCGCCTCAGCGGTACTTAAAAATTTATGCTAAACGCGGGTCGCGAGGTTTGGAAATAGCGGCGCCTCAGAGGCACTTATAAATTTATGTTAAGTACGGGCTGCGGGCACAACCCCGCGACCCGGATTTCTTTGCGAACCTATTACTCTACTACCCTCTCGCTCCTCTCTCCGGTGGCAACAATTTGTCTTTCTCCTTTTCATCTTCTCTCCGATCTCTGATGACAACATTTTGTCTCTCTACTCTCCCTCTTCCCTCCAATCTTTGGCTCTTTCTCTGTTTATTGTGCTTTTTGTCCTCCAATTGTATTATCTATTTTTTTATGGAATGACTTTTTCTTTACGATTTGTGGTTTTCTCATTTGCGGTTTGAAAAGAGAATTTGGATTTTACGATTTGTGGTTTTCTCTTTATGATTTGGAATTTGGATTTTGCGAATTTGTGGCTAAATGTGATATGAAATGGGATTTTATTTTATCGTTAATGTTTGAGAGAGAATTTGAGAAATGACTTAAGGGGGGGGGGTGCTTGACTTATTAATAGCAATATTTCCGGTGCCTTGTATGTAAATGCCTCAAAAGAAAAATATGTGGTGGGGTTTTACCTTTACTTTAATGTCTGAGTGAGAATTTGAGGCTTTATACTGGGCATAATGTCTCAATCAACATTATTGTACAAAGACAAAATGATTATTTATTCAGAAACAACTGCAGCACAATTGTTTTCAAACCGAAAAAAATTAACAAACATTCAGTTTATCCGAACCAGCTTTTGCGTAGCAGCTTCCTATGCTATGCAGCAGCTTATTATTAAGCTGCAGCTGCCCCAAACAGACCCTTAGTTTAGCTTATTTTCATAAAAAACCTAAGATTGATTAACTCTAAAATTAAATTAAATTTGAGAGTAAAAAATCAAAGGATTTTAATGTAAATACTAGAGAGTTTACCGGTAAAAAACTTAAATTGGCATTTTAATAATAGCCTAGTTGCAAAAGAAAAAAAAAATCACTAGAGAAAATTTTTAATGCTTGTATGTAAGCGAAAAAAAGTATAATAGATATGCACTAAGCACAAAAATGAATAGAAAATTGACCAAATATTTTAATATGGTGAATAAAGTTAATAATACGGAGGAAAACTCAAATGTCTTAAGAGAACGCAACAAAAAGCTCATAACCTATAGAGTTTCCTCTAAAACAAACCTAATGCTATTTCTCTAACACAGATACCTAAAAAGGCTTGCTAGAAAAGAGTGAGATCAGGCTTAGAGAATGTTTCACCATTGCGATGTTTGCAGTCGTGTTCTCTTTGTTTGCTCTGAGTTCGCTCACTTGCTAAGACAACCACAGGTGAATGTACATCGCAATGCGTACGAACAAAGAGAATGAGAGCACAAGAGTTTTTTTTTTGGGGACCATGGGAGGCTCCAAATAAATGGGATGTGATCCTTAAAAATTAAAATGGAAAATAAACATGTCCCATATCAAAACTAATGCCAACCAACGATGATCACTTCCGGGCACGACTACGCCAGTCCAAACCCTAATTTTGAGCCTAAATTGTTAGTTGAGGAATTTTAGTGATCCAGAAGCTACAAGAAACCACATATTGTTAAAAGACAACCCCGTGACCCAAAAATGAGCTTTTAGAAGCTTTAAATTAGGAATTTTAGTATTGACAGGCGTCCCAGACCCTTGCCCAATTGAACCAGTCTAAGCCCAATTTTCTCAACAAGAGGGAGAGGGTTCAGCGACTGCTCTTGACCACGAGAGGCTCTGAATAGATGGAATATGGTATTTAAACAACAAAATGGACATTAAATATACCCCTTATCAGAATTATCATCACCCAACGATGAGCTCTCCCAGGTAAGGCTGAGTTGTTACTGACCCTAGCTTTGTGCTCAAGGCATATACCAAGAAGTCCTAACAGATGCCTAGAGTTACGAGAGACTGTCAATGAGTGAAATATAGTCATATAGCATTCAAGTGGACATCCCACACATACAACATCAAAAGTGATATCAACATTAACCACTAATTATGAATTTAAATATATAATAAGATGCTTAAATTCTACTCCAGTAGCAAATATGAATCCAGCAACTATTACTTCATTCTTAGCCAAGTTACTCATAATTTGAAAGCAAATTTTATTGCATTGGAAAGAAAAATTTATGTTATACACTTTAGTGTTATTATAATGCCAACTCATATTCNAAAATATGAATCCAGCAACTATTACTTCATTCTTAGCCAAGTTACTCATAATTTGAAATCAAATTTTATTGCATTGGAAAGAAAAATTTATGTTATACACTTTAGTGTTATTATAATGCCAACTCATATTCTTCATAAGCATCATCAATAGATAAAGTTGATTGCAAATCCTTTTGATTAGTTGTCTCTTTTTCCTTGCCAAGTTCCGAGAATGTCCATAATGTCAGCAAGGCTTGCACTTTAATGGCTATTTGGAGAGAATATGTTATGTTAAATTTTTTAAGCTTCACAACCCATTAGAAAATTCATCCTGTGTGATATGGTTTGGGAAATATTGACTTGAATGGATGGTCGATGCTAATTTTTATTGAATTGGTGTAGAAGTAGGGTGGAAGCATTCTGATGATGATAATAATAACCAATGCAAGTTTCTACATATGTGGATCTCTTAATTCAACATTCCTTAAAATTTTACTAAATTATTAAAATGAGAGTTATTTCATTCCTTTTTCCTAAGGAGTATCAAACTATCATCTTTGCCAATCCTAAGATACAATAATAAGTCTTCTAAAGCTTTAGAATTAATAGAAATGAAAGCAAATATAAAAGTGACTTCAACTATGTGAATGTCTTCCAATATTTATCATTTTAAGAGAAGTGCTTAGAACTTCTTAAAACCTTCAAAATTTTCAAGCATTTGTCGCCCAAGCTAGATATGAATATGTTCAATCAAGATATTAAGCTCATCAACTTTGTTAGCTCCTTGGTGCTTCTAGGAGAAGGCATGTTGACTATGGCATTGACCTATATGGGTTCATCTTTGGTACCTTCACGTATAAGTAAGAAGCTCAAAATTTTGTTAGTTCCAGCTTTGAGTGTGTGTTTGATAGGATTAAGCTTAATGTTATATTTTTTTTAGTGTTAAAAAATCCTATTAAATCAGTTACATGTAGTGATATTGTTTTATTTTTTATCATTAAATCATTCATATATACTTTATTTTTTTTATTTTAAATATTTTATCTACCATTTTTAGTGAGTTGCAATTATATTTTTGAAGCCAATGAAATAACTTTACAACAATAAAATCCATCCACAACAATGAAAGTTGACTTCACATTATTAGTATAGTGCATCATAATTTGGTGATACTCAGATAATACACAAGAAAGCTAATGATAAGATAACTAAAATTTAGTGTTGATTAAAGCATTAATTTATAGTAGTGGATATCTATTTTTTTGGCAATGCCAAATTCAAATTGGTAAATTTTACACACATCAACCAATTATCATTTGATTTTTGAATAATGATGATGTTGACAACCGGGTCTAAGTTATAAACTTCACTAGTAAAATCAGATTCAAGTTACTTATGCAACTCTTGATGAATAAGTTCCACCTGCATATTAATGACCAACAATATTCTTTTTCTGGTAGGTCCTACTATCAAATTCACATTTAATTTGTAGTAGATAACATCAATATTAATACTTTGTATCTCATTTGTCAAACAAGCAAACACGTCCATATATTTTTTACAAATCAACTCACTTTTATGTTTGACACTAAATATAGTGCCAAATAAAAAATTCTACTCAATTCCCCTGCAACAGTAGAGACCTATTAAATGACAATGATAGTCTCCAAGCCATTACTTAGCTCTACATCAAGGTGAAGAATCTCCTCTTCAGAGTTGCTTATCGCATTTTGACAACATCCTCTAGATTGCTATAAATTGCCTCAAATGATCACTACTTGACTTTCTTTTGGGAATTTAACTACTACATGGTACATCAAAATGACAACTCACAACATATTGAGTTAGAGTTTCTCAAATGTGGCATTGTCCGAAATTAATGAAATTATAACTTGAAAGTTGGAATTGATAGTAAACTGTTATTCTCCTTCACCCCACATTATTGCCAAGGGCGATAAAACTCTTGTAGAAATACATTAAATCTAGATTTAATATTTGGAACATGCTCTAATGCTTCCAAGATAATCACCATCACCTTCTCCTTAAAATTCATAAATATCTTTTATGATTGGCTCCACAAAAGGCTCTTCCATTCTGTAATATGATCCATGTTTACCCATCTTAGAGGATATTTCATCATAAAATGTTCGCCTATCAACACAAGTCAGATAATAGTTTGAAAGAGATAAAGGAAAAGAAAATAGAGATAAAAAAAAATGTGGGAAGCCTTGGAATTTTATCATTCAAACAATTGAACACATGAATGCACAGCTTATATCGCATATCTTAATCAACAATGGGATCTTATTTATAGATTTGAGTTGATACTATATAAATTATACAATGATCTACATAAATAAAGAATAAAAATATAATAATTAAATGACACGTCCGATTGCTTGATAGTGCGAAGAGCAATAGGTATATATATATGTGTTGAATAGTTAAATAGTCATAGCCAAAGTGCTGAATTAATAGATAGCTATTTGCCTATGGAATAGTGCTGAGCTGACAAGCAGATGATGAATTGAATAATGAGCCATGTTGACTCAAGTTACCTGAATGGACCTTAGGGCTGAGCCATTTTGTATTCAGTTTTAAGCCCCTTCAATGCCATTATTGATTTAGATTAGGTCATTTGGAATTTGGCTAATCAAGATTAATATTAATTAATTGTAATTAGATTACTATCTTGAATGATATTTCATGGACATAAAAAACTAAAGGGGCCACACCTTGCCGATTTCAAAGGGTTGGGCAAAATAATAATTATATTTGCCGTTTTTGTCGGCTATAATTTAATGAAGGTGATGTNAATAAAACTCTCGTAGAAATACATTAAATCTAGATTTTATATTTGGAACATGCTCTAATGCTTCCAAGATAATCACCATCACATTCTCCTTAAAATTCATAAATATCTTTTATGATTGGCTCCACAAAAGGCTCTTCCATTCTATAATATGATCCATGTTTACCCATCTTAGAGGATATTTCATCATAGAATGTTCGCCTATCAACACAAATCAGATAATAGTTTGAAAGATATAAAGGAAAAGAAAATAGAGATAAAAAAAAATGTGGGACGCCTTGGAATTTTATCATTCAAACAATTGAACACATGAATGCACAGCTTATATCACATATCTTAATCAACAATGGCATCTTATTTATAGATTTGAGTTTATACTATATAAATTATACAATGATCTACATAAATAAAGAATAAAAATATAATAATTAAATGACACGTCCGATTGCTTGATAGTGCGAAGAGCGATAGGTATATATAGATGTTGAATAGTTAAATAGTCACAGCCAAACTGCTGAATTAATAGATAGCTATTTGCCTATGGAATAGTGCTGAGCTGACAAGCAGATGATGAATTGAATAATGAGCCATGTTGACTCAAGTTACCTGAATGGACCTTAGGGCTGAGCCATTTTGTATTCAGTTTTAAGCCCCTTCAATGCCATTATTGATTTAGATTAGGTCATTTGGAATTTGGCTAATCAAGATTAATATTAATTAATTAATTAATTAATTGTAATTAGATTACTATCTTGAATGATATTTCATGGAGATAAAAAACTAAAGGGGCCACACCTTGCCGATTTCAAAGGGTTGGGCAATATAATAATTATATTTGCCGTTTTTGTCCGCTATAATTTAATGAAGGTAATGTTAATATTTATAATTATTACGGTTTTAGGCATGTGCATGTTAGGTTGATCATGGACTTGAATTATTTTGCCGATTTCAAAAAATCTTATAAATANCATGTGCATGTTAGGTTGATCATGGACTTGAATTATTTTGCCGATTTCAAAAAATCTTATAAATAAATTATGATGAATTTTTTTATTAAGAAAATTTAAGTATTAAAATTAAATTTTGTATTGCAATTTAAGATCAAATATGATTAAAAAAAAATTCATAGAGAATATTCTAGTTTGAAAGTTGAGAATTTTCATCAATTAATAATATAATGCAAGTTATTTAGTAAAATTATAAATTTTTTTCATACAGTTCCGTAAGTGTGCGCTAGAATTATCTGTATGAATCTCAAAGATAACGATGAGCAAAAAACAAAAAGTTTCCCCTAAGGGTAGACAATCAACTCATAAGTTACCATCAAGCACGTGAAACCATGTCTCTAAACCTGTGATATGGAGATGATCCTTCGTGCGATGGCGATAAGTTTCATTAAGAGCGAGGTGTAATTCGTCATAGCAGCAAGTCTCGTCGAATATCTCACACAGACAGCGACAAGATTCACCTATGACCTTGCAAATAGGAGTATCCGGCTGCAGGGAGGAACCGACTAGGTTGACGAGATGCAGACTCTATAAGACGAGCTAAAGTGACAGGTGAGCCACAGTTCACTCGACAAAAACAAATCGACTAATTAGTCGACCAAACAATTGNAAATTTTCATACAGTTTGACGCTAGAATTATCTGTATGAATCTCAAAGAGAACGAGGAGCAAAAAACAAAAAATTTCCCCTAAGGATAGACAGTCAACTCATAAGTTACCATCAAGCACGTGAAACCATGTCTCTAAACCTGTGATATGGAGATGATCCTTCGTGTGATGGAGATAAAATTCGTTAAGAGCGAGGTGTAATTCGTCATAGCAGTAAGTCTCGTCGAATACCTCACACAAACAGCGACAAGATTCACCTATGACCTTGCAAATAGGAGTATCCGGCTGCGGGGAGGAACCGACTAGGTTGACGAGACGCAGACTCTATAAGACTTGAGCTAAAGTGACAGGTGAGCCACAGTTCACTCGACAAAAACAAATCGACTAATTAGTCGACCAAACAATCGCTTGAAGCGTAGGCAAAAACCCCTGATCGTGATTGGATGACCAACCAGCTCTTGCCATTGTAGATGTGATCCCGATTTGACGCCTCAATCGACCAAATACAAGGCACGGTCGCCACACAGTCAATTGCCGCAATCGGGCGCATTTCAACGAATCGACCAACCAAATAACGTCATATCAAAATTCAAATTGTAACACAGTTATAAAATGAAATCCATTCAACTTATTAGAGCATCAATCATATTAAGAAATGTTTCCATAATTGTTCTCTCCTTTCTTTAATTTTACAAAATACATTCTTATAAATAAGAAACAAAATAATTACTAGATGGGGGGCGGGACATCTGGACTCCCTGGATTCTCTCCACAGTAACTCTTATTTCACTTTATTATCTCTTTCACTCAGCTCTAACACTTGAAGGCGTGTCACAAAAGACAATCCAAGATCAAACAGTAAAAATATTTTAAATCAAAGATCCTCCTGATTAAATAAACTGATAAGAAGAAATGCACGATAACTTAAAAACATTCGACACAAATAAATAAGCCGACACAATTTATAACAATTATTTCATCGCATCAAGAATATCAATTTACTAAACTTTAAAAAATTAATTGCAAAACTTCAAACATAAATAAAGTCGTGTTAATGTAAAAATCAAAATTTAACAATTAAATATGTAAATATATAGATTTTGTGTGGTATGCATGCAAATAATTTTTTTTTAATTTTAATTCTTTATTTTGCATTTTTGAAAAAAAAAAATTCAAAAAAAAAAAAAAAAAAGTAAGAAACAGAGCAACTAAAGAAGCTCCTTACNAGTCGCCACACAGTCAATTGCCGCAATCGGGCGCATTTCAATGAATCGACCAACCAAATACCGTCATATCAAAATTCAAATTGTAACACAGTTATAAAATGAAATCCATTCAATTTATTAGAGCATCAATCATATTAAGAAAGGTTTCTATAATTGTTCTCTCCTTTCTTTAATTTTACAAAATACATTCTTATCAATAAGAAACAAAATAATTACTAGATGGGCGCGGGACATCTGGACTCCCTGGATTCCCTCCACAGTAACTCTTATTTCACTTTATTATCTCTTTCACTCAGCTCTAACACTTGAAGACGTGTCACAAAAGACAATCCAAAATCAAACAGTAAAAATATTTTAAATCAAAGATCCTCCTGATTAAATAAACTGATAAGAAGAAATGCACGACAACTTAAAAACATTCGACACAAATAAATAAGCCGACACAATTTATAACAATTATGAATCTTTCATCGCATCAAGAATATCAATTTACTAAACTTTAAAAAATTAATTGTAAAACTTCAAACATAAATAAAGTCGTGTTAATGTAAAAATTAAAATTTAACAATTAAATATGTAAATATATAGATTTTGTGTGGTATGCATGCAAATATTCCTTTTTTTAATTTTAATTCTTTATTTTGCACTTTTGAAAAAAAAAAAAAAAAAAAAAAAAAAATAAAAACCTACTCTTCGAATTATAGTCACATGCACGTCANGAAGCTCCTTACGCAAAGTCGCCTTTTCTTCTAAAATTATGCCCACATGAATCTATAAGAACCATTCCTTGCAAGTTGCCGCTTAACACGCGTTTTGAATGTCAGCGTTAATTTTTCCCCTCTAAACGGTTAGTTTGATATTTATTTTTCTCGCTATTCTGTAATAATATTAAATGAGCTATAAATATTATTTTTATTTTTATTTTTATTTTATTTCAAACTCTCATTTTGTCAACCAAGTGTTGAATTTGAATGTATCCAGGAGTCAAAGACAAGGAATAAAACTTAGAACAAGAGAGAAAGAGGGCTAAAATGGATTTTTAATTAGGCCTTATNGCATATTGTCAACCAAGTGTTGAATTTGAATGTATCCAGGAGTCAAACTCCTAGGGGTGTAAACGAACCGAACACGAACGAACAGCGGTCGTGTTCGTGTTCGGTTCGTTTGAAATATAGTTTGTTTGAAATAGGCTCGTGTTCGAAATTGTTCGTGAATAGTCAGTTCGTGTTCGGTTCGAAAATGTTCGAATTGTTCGAATTGTTCGAATTGTTCGAATTGTTCGANTAGGCCATTCTTTCGCTTGGTCGGGTGAGAATGAAGGGCTTTAGTTCCACAAGGCTTAAATGACCTTAAATGAACCAAACTTGAATATAGTCCAACTTGTTTGTTAATATTCATGACCAAACTCATTTGTAGTTTAATTAACAAGTAATTTGTTAAACGATGTATAATAAAATGAAATATTTTTAAGTAGATTTTATTAGTTAGAACTTATTTAATAAAAACATATAATAGCAAATTTTGACAGAAATTCAAAGAAATTATTTATTTTTATTTTAGTGAACTTGTTTATTAATACTTATTTAGCTATAAAANATTGAAATATTTGAAAATTTTCAAAATTGTATATATTTTTGCAATTGCTAAATAGACAACAATTTAAATATTAATTTTCATATCTTTTAAAAAATTGAATTACATCAATTTATCTTTTAAAAATTAAAATGCATCTTTACAAAATATATAAGAAACAATAATTAATTCTCAAACTAAAAAAAATAATAATAATGAACTTCAATAAAATTAATCAATGGCTAAAAACTCATTACATCATTACATCCAATAATTCAAAAACATTCCAATAATTCAATTACATAATAACGAATNCAAAGACAAGGAATAAAACTTAGAACAAGAGAGAAAGAGGGCTAAAATGGATTTTTAATTAGGCCTTATCACGAAAATGATCTACTCTTTTATAGGAAGAGGCACAATATATATAAGTCCATGAAATTTTAGATATTTTTCATAAATGAGTCTATGGCTCGGCCATTCTTTCGCTTGGTCGGGTGAGAATGAAGGACTTTAGTTCGACAAGGCTTAAATGACCTTAAATGAACCAAACTTGAATATAGTCCAACTTGTTTGCTAATATTCATGACCAAACTCATTTGTAGTTTAATTAACAAGTAATTTGTTAAACGATATATAATAAAATGAAATATTTTTAAGTAAATTTTATTAGTTAGAACTTATTTAATAAAAAACATATAATAGCAAATATAGACAGAAATTCAAAGAAATTATTTATTTTTATTTTAGTGAACTTGTTTATTAATACTTATTTATATTATTTGGCTATAAAAAACCTTACTCATAATATATATATATATA